>PVIJ01003756.1:0-129003 GCA_004024925.1 Scalopus aquaticus
CGGCGAGAGGGTTCACCAGAGACAGAGTGGGGGAGCAGAACGGGCAGATCAGAAATACACTGCTGAGGGGAGCAGCGGGTGAGGCAGGAGAGGTCTGCAGCACCATGTGGGATTCTCCCAGGCTGGGCATCGAACTTGCATCGCCGCTGCCGACAGCTCCACAGCGCAGGGCTCAACCGCTGCGCCACCAGGGAGGCCCTAATTTTAGCACCACATTAACGATGGATTGAAAAAGTAGTCTCCCTCCCATCCCAAGAGATTTTGAAATATAGTAACTTTAGGTATAAATAGCAACTGGCATGCTGGAATATTGTCCCAAGATTAAATAACAAGATTGGAAGGAAAAATGATGTCTCACTTCTCTGTAGAATAGGAAACTTTCCCTGAAAGCTAGGCCCAAGGCAAAATATTGAATGCTGGTAAATTTAAAATAATCAAAGGTCACCTTGGAGGTAACACTGGAATAGCCAGAAGTCAAGTTTTTCAGCCAGATGGGCCTGCATTTGAACCCCAGTGGGCTACTCTACTTGTTAGCTGTGGAGATTGGTTCCTTGACTCCATAAGTGTCAGAAACACCACCTTTGCAGCGGGTATACAGTGAATGGTGAGCACCAAGGGAGAGAAATGAGAACCTTGTGAGTGAGCCTGGCAGGGAGTGAGCCCGGCAGGGAGCGAGCACTGAACAAACCTTGGCTTACGGTGCCTGCACACTTCTCCCAAGCCCTGGGAAGCCCAGAGACGACAGAAAAGAGACTGGTAGCCTTCCTTATTTCTCTTTCTTTCTTAATTATATCCCTGTGGAGTGGGAGCAAGGGAACCAGGCCCCCGACCTCACAAAGGGCCAGTGTCTGGGGGGCTCGGTGACGTCTGGGAGGCCCATTAGGCTGCAATGGACCCCCGCCAAGTTTTCATATGGTTTTCATATCACCAGGCTTGTTTTGACTTCTGTGAGCCTCCTTACCATAATCCCTCCATGACTCTGGGAGAGAGGAAGCACAGGCCTTCTGAGGCCTGCATGTGCAGAGGCTGCCAAGGGTACGGGAAAGGAAACTGCTTCCCGTGCCTGTGCAGAACCCCTCAAAGTCTCCTCTCCAGTGACTGGCTCCTGGATCCCCTTCCCAGGCTCCCAGCCTCTGGCGGGTGTTGGCCTCCTCAGAACTCAGTCATGTCTGTTCTTTCTTCCCAGAAGAGGACAGGCGGAGGAATTTGGCAGGCAAACAACAGCCATTAGCAACATCTGGTCTGCGGTCCCTGGGCTCTGCTGGGCTGACATGGCTGGTTCCTCCATCAGCTGCCCTCTGACAGTTGCTCCCTAGGTCACTTCCAGATGGACAGATGGATTCAAGCAAGCCAAGCCCTTCCTGGGTGATGTGTAACCATACGGTGGGTTCCAGAAGTAACTGGTGAGTACCGTGTGGCAACAATAGTCATGAGGCTCAGAATTCATTCCACATCAGTTTATTGAGCTCCAACTATACACCTAGCACTGATAGCCGACCTGTTCTCACTCCTAGTCCAAACGATACAGTGGGGTTGGGCATCACTCTTTCAGGCCTGGAGACAAGATGGAGACCCGGTCAAGAACATTTTCTGCCCTCTTGACCAAGACACCTGAGTCTGAATTGAGCATGAAACCGAACCCAAGCCAGTGAGACTTCTGGAGCTTTTGCTGGAGTTACGGGAGAAGAGCTCTTTTGACCAAAAGTTTCAAGTTGTGTGGCTGTGATAAGCCTGGCCAGACCTGCCTGAGAAGAAAGACATAAGAAAGGAGAAGCAGACTTGAGGACCTATCAATGTCACGGGGACCTCCAAACCCAGTCATGTCTGAACCCACCAAGTCTACTTCTGGGGGTTTTAGTCATATAAGCTCCAAAATCTCACTTTGGCCCTTAAGTCATTTTGAATTGAGTTTCTGCCATTTTCCCTTCAGGATGTGTCCTCATTAATTTGTAAAGAAAGAGAGATTCTTTCCCCATCTTCTCTGGATAAAATGAAAACCATACCAGCCAGCCTTGTTTCCCCCTGTTTCTTAGCTGGGATAAGTTCCACTCTCTCAGCTAAAGGCATCACGAATAATTCTTCAGCATCAAAGACCGACTGTGTGGTTGACACCATCTCTCACAATGGCCCAGGGATGGAGGCGCTTCAATTTTAGCAGAAGACAGCTGTGAGCAGACTTTCCATAGAAGAAACCCAGGTTTTCTACGGCTCAGCTGACTCAGGCTTTCTATGGAAATTCATTTTCATAATTTTAAATAATTAGGGGTCTCCCTGATGGTGCAGGGGTTAAGTCTCAGCACTATCAAGCTATCACCAGCCACTGCGGCCTGAGTTCGATCCCCAGCCAGGGAGCTTCCCACATGGCACAGCAGACCTTTCCTGTCTCGCCTCCACTCCCCTCAGCAGTGTACTTCAGTCAGTCTGCCTGTTCTGCTCCCAACTCTGTCTCTGGTGAATCCTCTTAACCCCTGCACCTCTGGCCTAGACCCCAGTTTTTGTATGCATCAATAAATCAATCTTTTAAAAAGCAATTAGATATCTGCTATGACATTACAACTGGCTTACTCCCATCTCAGCCACCACTGTGGCATTAGTTTTGACTTCTCCAAAGCATCCTTATGTTCACTGGGTGTCAGCTTATGACTGTTAGATCATCTTCAGTAAATCATGTAGCCAATAAGACGGAAAAGTTGAAGTTTTGCAGAAATTGGGGCAAGGCAGTCCATAAATTTCTACTGACTTCACCTTTCTCGCTCAAGTAAGTGTTTAATGAGGTAGAGAGAGAGGTGTCTTCACAGCCTGAAATTGTCCACCCCCACCAGCCTCTCAGAGAACTAAAGCCATTTATTCCATGGGCTAGAGCTAGAGATTCAAGCCATTTCAGGTGTCTGGTCTGTCTCCAGCCAGTTTGTTCTCATGTTGACATTTAACCAGAGAAGGAGGCAACCATCCGGGGCTTGGTGGAGGACACTATAAATCTAGTGTCTGTCTGTGAATGTGCTTTCACTGGCACCTCTCTCTTTAGCACCTTTTCGCCTCCAGCTTTCTTCACACCTGTCCTAAATGGGAGGATGGGAATGAGAGGTACAAACGAGCTGGCCTAGTCCCTGGGTCTGGGGGATTTGCTGGGGGGCTGTATGTATGCTCATCATGTTCTTTTGTCCTTCTAGGTTCTTTCAACCTCCAGCATCTGCTGGGTGGCTGGTTCCTATTCGTGGACTTGTCCTTGAACCTATATTTGTCCACATTTACAACGGTGCCTGCTACAGAATAGGCGTGCAAACCCAGTCACCCTGACGCACAGCTCCAAAGGAACCGTTAATATTTGCTCTACCTAATGCTAAAATTCCTCTGTCAATGCAACTTCTCCCATGCCTCTCCAGTGGGCCATACTCATTGCCCTTCCAAGTGCACCCTCTCATCCAAATCTCACTTATCCTTGAGGTCCCACTCAACTACCAGCGCCTCCAAGAAGACGTCTATGGTCCCTCCAGTCCTACTGTTCTTCTTTTCCTCCCTATACATCTTATTATATCACCCATTCTTTCTTCTATACATCTTGCCTTCCTAACAAAATTCTAAATTTTTTGGAAACAGGGACCAAGTCAAATTATTTAGGTGACCTTGCAGCCTGCCCCTCCTTCCACATACACATACATGGCGATTTAGGCAAATCAACTCAACTGACCTAACTTCATAGTTAAATACCTAGTATTTCTGGAGAAAAAGCACCAACTTTTTCACTATTACATTGATGATGACAATTGAAGGAAAGTGTTTGCCAGGGATATAGAATAAACTTTTTGTCCCGGAAAGAAATAGAATACTCTCCTCCAAACCCCTGCTGAGCCTGTTTGGGCCTCCCTGGTGGCCTAGGGATTAAGTCTCAATACTATCACCACTACAGCCTGAGTTCGAACCCCGGCCAGGGAGCTGACCCACATGGTGCAGCAGACCTCTCCTGTCTCACCTGATGCTCCCCTCGGTGTGTATTTTAATAGATCCGATTGTTCTGCTCCTCACTCTGTCTCTGGTGAATGCTCTCCCCCACCCCCTCCCCACGTACCTCCGGCCTCTAACCCAGTTCATCTATGAAAAAAAAAAAAAAAAAAAAGAACCACAAACCCCTGCTAAGCCTGTTTCTTATACATAATGGTCACATGGCCAAAGCATATGAAGCAACGGAAAGTTCTGTGGATGATTAAATGCTCAAGTGGAACTGTGGCATTTGTCAACAGCCATCAGTGTTCAGCAAATGTGCTGCTGTTCACTGAGCATGGGGCCTATTGTGAAGCATTATCCTGCGCTGAATGGGGCTGCTGTTACATAATAGGACAGTAGGTGGAAAAAGCAAAACACTGAAAAATAAATAAATGTCACTTGTCTTTTTTTTTAAAAAGCACCTTGCAGAGTACCTTGTTTCTGGTGGGAGATAAACTGAAATCCACTCCACAGACTTAAGTCTGAGTGGTTTCTTTTTTCAGCCTTGTGATTCCAGGGCAAAATGAAGAGGTAATTGAACTGAATGCTTAAATTAAAGAAGCAGTCTCTTCCCCTCAAATGGAAACTGGCTGAAAGTCTCAGTTTTGGGGTTGCTAGTCCTAATCTTTCTATGCTCTGACTCTAAATTGACAGAGGTAACACCCAGATAAAATGCCCATCCTGAAACTGTGAGCCCCATGGCTCTAGGGGGAAGCTCTGTTACCCCAGTGGGTTAGAAGGAGTCACTTTTAACAACTGTAGCCCCTGCCCCGCCACATACCACACACAGAGGGCTTGGGCTTCTGTGTTCTTCCCAACCTGTGGCTCTCTCCATCCTTGCATTTCACGCATTCCATTCCAAGAACAAACCTCCTCCACCTGCAAGTTGCATAAAAGATGAAAAGGTGAGATAAAGGCTGAGGATAAAGGGGACTTTGCCCTGGGTTGCTAGGCAGGTGAGCCTATTGCAAAGCGGACTGGGAATTCTGGGGCTCTGGAGCCAGACTGTGTGGGTTCAAATGTCACCTTTCCCACCTCATGGCTGTGTTATGTTGAGCAAACTGCCCAACTTCTCTGGGCCTGACTTCCGCATCTGTAAATAGAGGTGCTAGGGAATTAACCTTGTCTTATGGGTTGGAGGTGATAACTAAATGAATCAATATATATGGAGCACCTGGCAGAGCTTACTTGGCACTGAGGCACAATCAGCATTAGATTCACTGTAGGGCGAGGTGTGTAGTCCCCTCGGCCAGGTCAAAGCCCACATGAGTCAGTGAACAAAAGAAAACCAGACCTGCTAGACAAGCATAGACTCAGTTCTCGTTATTCATTTTATTCAGCAACTATTTCTTGAGGATTTAACATGTGCCAGGCCCTGGGGAGACACCAAGGTAGAAAAGATGGTCCAGTCCTTGAGAGTCTGTCCGTTCACAGGCTGTCTTAGTATGAGAGCCCAATCCCCAGACGTGTGCTGTCCCACACAGTGGGGCCCCACAGGAAGACTTCTGGGGTCATTCACCTTTACTCTCCAGTCAGGTATGTGCCTCCTAGACAGCCTTGATTCGCTCCCACTGGTTCCAGAATCAGCCACTCAGCAAAATCCCTCTGGGCTCACTTCTTGACTCTTCTGGGCTCTCTGAGATCCCACAGCGCCCCTTCTCTGCTTCTTTTTCCCCATTCAGAATGTTGCTGTTCAAACCACACACCCTGCATTCCTGTTCTCTCCCTTCCACTGATCCTTTGGTTTTCCAGAGCATATTTAGTGGATATGACCTGCCTGTTCTGTCCTCCTCAAGCCAGTCCCACCACCACACTGCTATTCTCTGGTCCTGATATGGGGCAGATGGGCCATTAAAACTGGTCAAGGGCACTGCCCAAATTGTTTACTGGTCACTATCTCAGTTCTGCACCCGTGTGCACAATTGCAAGACTACTTAGGCTTAGGGAACAATAACAATGGGCTTTATTTAACAAACAGGGAAAAACAAAGAGTTACTGAGTCCAAAATATGGCCATTTACCTTACTTAACGCATTGTCCAGTCCTTTAATTCCCAAAGAAGCAACAATGAAGGCGACGCCTTCCCGCCACTGAGGACGTAGAGCTCCTCTTCTAAATAGGCCAAGTGTCCAAAATGGCATCTTCCTGCCTCAGCAGATGCGCAGCAACCAGATTGTAGGCCAGGTTCTAACTCAGGATGACAACACGGGATACAACTGGAGATGCTCCCGGATCTGCCGTGGCGCCCCAGTACAGCACAGGCCAGCAACACTGAAAACAGCAACTACAGCGGCCAGACAGCCCAACACTCAAGTATTTTAGGATGGCGCCCGCTCTGGGCCTTCACCTTCTTTCTTCAGCTGCAGTAAAAACAAAACCGGGAGCAGTTTCCATCACTCAGCTACTTGCAAAGTCTTTAAACTTTTCCTGTTGAAGATTGGCGTGGTGGGGGCCAAAGTCGCTGGCCCCAAAGTCACTGAAGATTCCAAAAATGCTCAATCTGAAATTACATCCTGGCAGCTCAAAAGCTCCTGGGGGCTGATTTCCAAACTCTCAATCACGGCGGATGCATCTCCTGCTGCTGGGTCTCCTCTACACCATGGCGACTGAATTTCCTTCTTTTTTAGTCCCTTTTATTTTTCATCAGTCTCCACCCCAAACTACAATACCTTTTTAGCACTTCCCTGGGGCTATCTATCCTCATCAGCAACCCCCTCAGGGGGCACCACCTATACCGGACTTTGGTCTTAGCTCCGTTAGTCTCACTCCGCTTTCTGGGGCACTGAGCTCAACTCTGCTCTCCTGAGACCAGACCAGACTGTCCACAGCTCTCTCTCCATCTTCCCCACCCCGCAGTCACCTCAGGCTTTAGGCCCAACCTCATCATTTGTCCATGGTCCTCAATACAAAGAGTGAGCCAAGACTGGGCCAGTGACTAGAGCAGCCAACAGTCTGCTCTAGTTTCACCCCGTGCCGTGTGCGTCATGCTGTTCTCCTCCCCGCCCCCGCCCCAGCCAGCTCTCACTCCTGACATCTCTTCCACAACTCCAGCTTCCTCAGGCTCCCTCCACTGCCTCCCTTGTCAAAGCATATCAAACCCACAGATTCATTCACTCACCCATTTGTTCATTTATTCACAAACATCTAGTAAGTGCTACTGTGTGCTCTGGCTAAGCATTCTTCTAGGGCTTTAAGATACAAAAAGCAGTGAAGAAAACCAAATTCCTACTCTCAGAACTCACAAGCTAGAGCGGAGAGTTGGACAATAAATCAACAACAGAGCCAGCCCAGGGGGAAAAGCACAAGCTTGCTCCAGGAGTCTGGATCTGGAGTGAACTGGTGAGGAAAAGAGGGAGGAAAGAGAGAGCAGACCCTGCAGGAATCTGCCCTTCCTCAGGCTACGTCCTATGGCAAGGGGGCAGCTGCGAGGGCCCTAGTGTGGCCGATCTGGGGAGAAGCTCCTGGTGCCTGTTGCAACACAGCACAACGGTCTAGATGTTGCTCTCCTTCGTGTTCTTGGGCCAGGGTGTGCTGCGACCACAGGAGCCCTTCACACCCTGCCCTAGAATCACGGTGGGTCTGGTTGACAACACCGTGCAATCACTTATCCAAAAGAACTAATTCCAGGGCTCCTGGTGGTGCAAGGGGTAAGTCTCAGCACTATGAAGCTATCCACAGCCACTGCAGCATAAATTCAATCCCAGGCCAGTAAATTCCCACATGGCGCAGCAGACCTCTCCCGTCTTGCCCACTGCTTAGCTCAGCAGTATATTTTAGTCTGCCTGTTCTGCTCCCCACTCTGTCTCTGGTGAACCCTCTCACCCCCCACCCCCCACACCTTTGGCCTAGACCCCAGCTTTTGTATGCATAAATAAATAAAATAAATTTTAAAAAAGAGGAATGATTGTATCTCTTGCCTGCGGATAGGGGCAGAGGAATGCCTTGGCTCTGGGCTCTTCTGTGTGCTTTGGCAAATAAACACAAGGAAGCCTTCAGAGTGGTCTTTCCAGCTTATCTCCTCATCTAGACCCAGGTAAGGAGGAATCTGGGGAAGGTTTTGAGTTATAAATATACTACTTCCCAGCAAGTGATGAAGGGACAATCCAGAGTGGAAAAATAACTCTTGGCTTCACCCTCATAATGAAAATTTACAAAGTATTAATTTTTTATAATTCACAGGGCACTCTCATAGGCCTAATCTCATTGGACAGTCCATGTGCTACATGGCACAAAATCTGTTATGATTTATTTACCATAGAGCTAAATGTATTTTCTAATTAGTGTGCGGGTACACATTCTTTGAGAAAGAATTGAGTGTTTTCTTATTGCTTTTAGAACCAGTTAAGAAATCATCTCAAACTACTCTGGAGTTTTCTTATGTTGCAACACTTTAGGTCCTGGAATGGACACTTGACATTCCAAATCAATTAATAACGGACTTCACACAACATTCTCAGCAGAGATGCCCCAGCATACCAATCTCCGTGTTCCTTGTGCTTGGAATGTGTAATTCCTCTCTGAGCGACACTCTGCTCTGTGCAGCTTCTATTTTGGGGCTCATGTTTCTTTATATAGAAACCAGTACTCTTAGCAAATCAATGAGTGTATGAGTCATTTGTGCCTTTCCTAAAAACCATCATATCAAATTTTTCTCATCTGCTATCCATTTTTTCTTTTAATCAGGAAGAAAAAGCATTAACAATGCAAATGGTGAAAATTCTGAACTTTCATATAGAAAAGAGAGTGTTTTTTGGTGGTGAATGAATGTTACACTTGTTTAAGAAATGACCACATTGCCATCTGCATTTTTGCTAATCAAGTAATTTATATATACCTTTGCTAACTTGGGACTCCACTTTGATAATTGACGCTATTACCTGTGATATTTCAGACTAGTGAATGGCCTGAGATAGTGGTGCTAGTTAGAGTTTAGAAAGTATGTGATGTTACTGTAATTTTGAGGGGCAGTGTAGCAATGATTGTGGTTCTTCCTTTCTGGGTGATTTAAGTAATGGGGGGAGGTAAAGCTCTTTTAGGTGGGTATTTATGAAGAATTTCAATTTCTTTTTAGCTTAGTAGCACATTATGCTAAGGAGCTGAAGCTTTGCCTTCTATCCATACACCGATAAGGATGACCAAAGCATCCTTAGGTGACTGATTAGGCAACCCCAGGAGAAGTTAGTGGGCAAATATTATGTGTGTCCAATCTACTTAGGAATTTGAAGCCAAAGTGTTCTGTTAAACAATTGGCTCAATTGTCTGAATCTTTGTGAAACTTCTCTGCCTGGGCACAACTCCTGACCACAGTATCTTATCAGGTATCCCAAGTCACTCAAGTCTGTGGGCCCAAGGCCAATGCGTACTTATTTCTCTGCTCCTTTGTGCTTTTACAACCAAGGGGTTAGAGGGAGAAGGAGCAGATAGATAGGGTTGTAGGATTCTATTACTGGACGAAAGAAGAAGAAAATGACCCAAAAGAGCCACAGCACTGTCTAATGCAATATAGTTAGATTTTTCATTGAACTAGGGGTGCTCTACCAATGGCTTTGTTAATGATGAAGTCGGTCTGTTCCTAACATTATGTTCTCAACGGCTTTGGGAAAATAGGCATTGTGAGTTTTTCTACTTTCAATTAAAACACGGGAAATTCACTAGCTGTTCCAAAGTAACATTTAAAATTTGAATTTCTTCTGAGTATTGCCATCAGATTGCTTGGCAAATTGGTGTTCTATGTTCCCAGAAAAACAACTCGAGCTATTAAAAATCAAATCATTGAGAGAAGAGCTCAGATTTTGTCCTGAATGAAAAAGAGGATGATGTTTAACTTGTCTTTTATCTTCCGTTTATATATGACATTGTAATAGAGAAAGAGGGTGGAGGAAACCTTACAAATAAGAAAGATAAAATGTGATAGAGTAGCAAGGGACTATAACTGCAGAACACTGGCCCTTCTTTCTCCCTGAGTATGGAAAGGGGGAAATGCGGGCCATTTGCTACCATAGAAACCAGCCAAAGTATGTGGGAGGGGAGGGAAGGCTCACAGGAGGAACATAAAGATGTAAATTTTTGCAAAGTTGAGTTCTAATCAGTAGTTGATCTTTTTTAAGGGCAAGAGGTGTGTATGTGTGTGTGTATCCCTTTTATTTGAGTTCTAATTTGCCTTCCCTCCTAGTTTGTCTTTTTGAACCTAGTGATTTTTTTCAGCTTAGCCTTGAGTAAAAGGAAAATTGACAATTAAAAGAAAATCATTCAACGCCCACTGTGTAGCGGGCACAGGAATGTAGGGACAGCGAGACACCCCATGCACGCTGCGCAGCCTCACTGGGCAGCCGCTACTGGACTAGGCTGTTAGGCCTGCCCTGATTCCCATGCCCAGAGATGGCTTAGAAAATACACAGCTCCAAGCGAATTCCTTTCCCTTTTTATTCTAGAGGCTGTTTCTGAGCCATCGTTGTTTTTAATTTTTAAAACTGAATGTTAAAAATGCTGTCACAAGTTGTCCTCAACGCAGCTGCTGGAGACACTCCTCCTGTGTCTGCTGTCACCAGCAGCCACCGTTCCATTCGCAGGCGGGTGCCTTTCCTTCTCCTACCAGCCCTCCAGTCCTTTCCAAAGTACTGAGCTTTGCTGTCCTCTTAGTGTTGCTTTTCCAGAGCTGACATATTGTTGGAGTCATACAGGATGCATCTTTGCATTTAGGGTTCCTCCATGCCTTTTTGTGACTTGATAGTTCATGGGTTTTTGTTGTTGTCGTTTTTTGGTTGTTTTTTTTTTAGTACTGAATAATATTCCATTGATTGTCTGGATCTACTATTTTTTTTTAAAGATTTATTTATTTATGCATACAGGCCAGAGGCATGGGGCAGCGAGAGGGTTCACCAGAGACAGAGCGGGGAGCAGAACAGGCAGATCAACAGAAATACACTGCAGAGGGGAGCAGCGGGAGAGGCAGGAGAGGTCTGCCGCACCATGTGGGATTCTCCCCGGCCGGGCGTCAAACTCGCGTCGCCACTGCCGACAGCTCCACAGCCCAGCGCTTAACCGCTGTGCTACAGGGAGGCCCCTGGATCTACTATTGATAAAATTCTTTTCAACAGGAAACAGGTCACTGTTCCCATGTAAATATGGGGTGTGTGTCCTAGCCCCGTGCTCTATTATCTAGGTGGCATCTGTGACTATCTCACTACAGAATATAGCTGAAGTGATATACCAATTTCCCCTCATGGACCTTGAGAGATTGGCAGCATCTACTTCTTGTCACACTCGCTCTAAAGAAAACCACCTGCGCGCTGTGAGGAGCCTGAAGGAGCTGGATGGAGATACAGGCTGGCTAGCTCCAGATGCCCCAGCTGTTCCAACTGGAATGCATACATAGGAGTCAGAAGCCATCCTAGAAGTCCAGCCCACATGAGACTTCAGATGACTCCTGCCTAGCCCACTCCAAGTGACAACCACCCAGCTGAGCACAGCCCCACAGAACTATGAGCCACTAAGGGTTGGGGCGGTTCACTCAGCAGTCATAGGTAATGGCAGCGGGAAATAATGATAATCCTACCTCACAGAAGTATTGGGAGGGCAAAATGAGATTTTTTTTTTTTTTTTTGTATTTTAAATGCTTAGTCTGCGGCCTGGGACAAAACAAGTCTTCAATAAATATCAATTATCCTGCCCCGTCCCTTTCCTTTCTATTAATTGTATGAATTTCCCAGAAGTAACTCTCAGTGTCATCATCTGTGGGAGAGGGGTGGAAGTGGGCTCTTTGCTGGATGTTTAGAATTTAAAGAGCTCCCCTTCTTGTCCCCATCTCACTTTGGTTTCTTTCTTTCATATGTTCTTTAAAACACAGCCAGATCTTTCAGACCTGAAATAAGAATACCAAATTCATTTTTTGTGTTTCAGACAGAAAAATCATAGGCTTAGTATGGACTCATGGCAATGAACATTTTGTCTCAGAAGCTAAAATGACTCAAGCAAAATACATCTTGATGACTTTCGGTGTATGTGCGTGTATGTGCGTGTGAGTGTGTAAAACAGGTAAGCCAAAACTTTATATATTTATTTTACCATGCAAGCATGATAGAATGACAGGTATTGGGGGAAATGGTGGAGGGAGAGAAATTTTAAAAGTACATGGTTACCTATAATTATAGTCTTGCTAAGATTGACTTCATAGAACAGTAAAATTCAAGTTTGATTTAAAGCAAGCAGAAAGTGCATAATGGAAATGCTCTTTTTCCTTCTGGCTCAAGTGGCTGAATTTATTTCATTCTAGTGATCTCCCTAGAAGTCAACCTTTTATTACCTTGATTGCTAAGGTTGTGTGGCTTGGAAGACGTGACATCAAGGAGATTACCTTTCTATTTGCCTCTTGAATTCCTGCAAACATCTAATCCCTAATAAGCAAGAAGGATTGTCTCAAGTCTCAACAGGGTCAGTGTCATACATTGTCAAAATACCTGGTCACTTAAGTTGAGGGTGCAAGGGGAGTCAAATTAGATGCCTGACAAGCATAGATAAGGGAATTGGTTTATTTTACTTTTACATTTCAGTCTATAATGTGGTGTGGACACAAAGTCACAGTTTGTTATCATATGCCCGAGGATAAAAGCCTCTGGAACATTCTAACCACAAGGTTAGAGAGGTACAGAGGAGTAGGGTCCTGATGAGGGTAGGGAGAGGTGGCCAGACTGAGTGTCTGGTGACATTCTGCAGTCAATTCCAGAACAGAATGTTCCTTGAAAGGGAAAGTTAGCCTATTAGGGAAGATCCCTTACCCCTATGAGAATGTAAGGGGCTGGAGCTTCTGACTTTATGTGCAAGTTCACATCTCTCTTGGATTCAGTCTCTGAACTAACTCTTGCCATTCCTAATGCCAAGAGACTGAAGTGTGGACTCTTATCTGGGTTCTGCCTCCCAATGTAGTTGGAATTTAGAGACAGTTGGGGGAACTGTTTTCTTTCTATTTCACAGCTCTTGAAGGAGGTGTGACTGCGTGTGAGGCACTAGAAAGCCTGTTCTATAATTACTTCTTGATTCGCCTCTGAGCAGCAGTCCATGCACCCAGGCTTATGTGTGTTCACGTGAGAGTCTGATACTGAGTGATCCCTCACCCTGATGACGAGAGGCAGAAAACATGGGTCTAGAACAAAACGGTGACATTTAATTCCCAAGACAAATGAAACATGCCAGGGCATGGGGTCTTTGTTACTGAGTGCCCCCGTAGGCAAATCTATGATCCGAGACACCACCTGGATGCACCCAGGTCAGTGCAATCACTACTCAAATTAAGGAGAGAAGCATGAAGCCAGGCAGCAGGAGGGGCGTTCCGAACCCCAAGTGCTCATACCCTGGTGACCCCTTGCACAGGTTCAAGAGGTGGGCGGGGCGGGGCCGAGAAGTCCTTTGGCTGCAGGGAGTGGGAGTGTGGGCTGGGGACCCGGGCGGCGGCAGATGCCTGGAAACTGTTTTTGGGAGCCAGGCATGTCTCACGCCGGGTTCCGCTTCCCGCAACCCGACTCACCCCCAACCCCGTAGCCATAGCGTGAGCCCCGTGCCGAGGCAGCAGGACTCCGGCGGCATTCGGCGCTGCCCTCCACGGTGCCAGTCATTGTCTGGGCCTTCGGTTCCAGCCCACATGATGCCCCCTTTGGGGCCCGCTGCCCCATTTCCCCGCAGCTTCACGGGGCCCGGCACTGGCTCCCGACGCCCCCCGGGGCAGGCGCGCGCAGAACGGCGCCGGGGGCGGGGCCTCGCATAGACCGCCCCGGGATTGGCCGCAGGAGGCGGGGGGCGGGGCCGGGCCTCGGAGAAAACAGCGCGCGCGCCGCCGGGGTGCAGTCCAGCCTGGAACCCGAGCCGTCTGGGCAGCTGCGCCGCCGCGCTCTAGTGCTTTTTTTGTTTGTTTTTTAAAGCTGCGGAACCCCGGCGATCCGGCTTTCCTGCCTGCTCTGCGCGGGATAAGCCTCCTTCCCACCCGCAGGCCCAGTCGCGTGCGGCGCAGCCCGGCTGGAGCGGCGATGCGCCTCATTCAGAACATGTGCACCATCGCCGAGTACCCCGCCCCGGGCAGTGCCGCCGCCGCCGCCGACTGCTGCCTGGGAGCAGCGGGGCGCCGGCTAGTCAAAATCGCAGTGGTGGGCGCCAGCGGCGTGGGCAAGACCGGTGAGTCCTGGCACTCTGCTGAGAAGCCGCCGATTGCTTGCTGGACGTGGGCGGCGGGGATGAGAGTCTCGGCTAAATAAGGCGTGGGGGAGACGGGGGTGGGGGGGAGTTTTGCAACTATACCGCCCATCCTCTCCCATTAATCCGCTGCCCCTCGGGAAGGATCTTGGCCAGCTTCCTCCCCGCTCCTCCTCCAGAGGGGAGAAACAGAGGATCCAGGGTGATCTGGCGACCTTCCCAGTGCCGCCGGCAAACTGACTAGAACTTTGGGGTTCTTGAGCCTCTGATAGTACCTGCATTCCACAAAGGGGACTTCGTGAACCTAACTCCTCCTGGATATCCTTTAAGGTTAGGGAAGACGTTTGTCTGCTGGAAGGCTGTGGTTCAGTCTGGCTCAGAGGAGGGGGCTGGGCTAAATGACCCTTCCAGCTGGACAGAGCCATAATTCACGATGCCTTCGATGCCTTCTAGCCCTTCTCCGTTGTGTCTGGAGAGAGGGGTCAAGGAGCTGCAGGGTAGGAATTTCACTTGGTGGCCGGCCGGCCTTCTCTGGGAGGCAGGCTTTTTTCTGAGAGTTCTTTTCCAGGCTGGGGGTGGGGTGGACACCAATTTACTTCTTGGGCCGGGTTTAACCCTCCTCTCCTCTCTGTTCTGACCTACAGCTCTGGTGGTGCGGTTCCTCACCAAAAGATTCATTGGTGACTACGAAAGAAATGCAGGTGAGGAAATGCATTTGAGGAAAATGCTGTCAGCCGGGGCCAGGCTGCCCTTCCCGTTTTTCTTTTTCAGTGTCTCCCCGGGGAGGTTCCTTCAGGGTGACAGTGTGAGCACCCGGAGCCTGCCACTTCCAACTGCTTGCCCCATCCCATGCTTTCTCCTCCCTTAACTGCCATCTGGCCTCATTCCATTCCAGCCCCATTCATCATATTATCAAGTGCCTGAAAGTATTCTCCTTGGTATGTTTTAACTATAGGGACCCCAGTTGGAAGCACCCTTTGTACTCAAGAGCCTCTCCCTTCAAAACACTCCTGAAAAAGTCGTAAAAAAAAAAAAAGATGGCTTACTCTTCCCCCCACCCCCTCTGCTGGCTGCCTTTCAGAGGTGACCTTTTAAAGCAAAGGCCAAAGAAGAGTAGTTGTAAACCTGAAGTTCCCTTTTCTTAGCAAAGAAAAATAACTAGATGATAGCATTTTAGGGGGAGAATTCCTGAATAAATGGGAGGACGCTTAGGACGCTTTTCAATCCCTGTGATTAAGTATAGTCACTAGGGAAGTTTAAGGGCTTTCTTCTTATGCTGTTAGCAAATTGTTTAATTCCTTGGACCATAGGAAGCACCTACAGGGATTATTTGAAATGTGCTATATAAACCACCCCAAGGGGAGGTATGCATGGCAGCCTTCTGCTTTGATGTAGAGATGGCTATCATTATGTCCCACTTTTATTCCCACTGAGCTTTGCTGTGCATTTAGTAACAATATTTGCCTACCAAGTCATTCTATCACACCAAAACATTGGTGTGCTTTACAGTGGGAATTCTTCTAATCAAAGAATGATTAGATACTAAAGTAAAATTAACCCCACACATGCTGAACAAGAAAATATGCTTCAAGGAAATACTCTAAATATGGAAACTCTGTTTAAAATGAGACAAACCAGTTTCCAAAAACTTGTAAACTTTGCCCTGGTTCTAAAAAATCCACTAATGTGAGATACAAATGATAGTTTTTAAAAAATCAAAAATAAGCCCATTAACTAGAATAAACTGCACTTAATTTTTGTGTATTGGTTCAGGTTATATTTTTTGCTAATTAAAAAAAACCCTACAATGTTTTAAAAGTTGTACAAGAAGGAAGAACATGACCTTTTTTTCTCCCCCTTCATAGGTAACCTCTATACCAGACAAGTACAAATAGAAGGTGAAACCCTGGCTATTCAGGTTCAAGACACTCCAGGTATCCAGGTGAGAAGCTCAGAGATCTGTGACTAGGTCAGAGGGGAGTCTCCTTGCTCACTTATTCTCAAAGTACCTCTTGATGAAATATGAGAGATTTTGGCAGTCAGGTCCAGACTTTTATCTGTAGTTTGACATTTCAGTTGTATCTTGGATGTTGGGCAGTCTTAGCTTGGCTTAATTTGGGAGAGTTAGCAAAAGGACAGAAATCTTTTTTTAGGTTTATCTTACCCAGCAGAAAAGATCAAACATGCTTAGAATTGACAAAGTTTCCTTGATAACATGAAAAAGGTCATTTTTAACATTGGTGTTTTTGGCATTAAAAATCAAATATCGAGGTATCACCTCTAGATACTTGGAATCACTTATATTGTGGAAAGTTACTCTATAGACAAAAGAGCTATGCTCGTGTGTATGTTTCCTCTTTAACTGGGCAGTTATCCAGGTTTAAATGCTTCCAGCTCCTATCTTTACTTCCCCAGACTTACTGTCTAGCCAGTTAATTTCCCATTTTGTGCAACTACAAAGTCTCTCTGCATGGAGTTCTCTGCAGGTCAATTTTCCACTTGAGTGTGGTGAGCTGCACTGTTATTTATTCCAACTCTGCAGCTGGATCAACAGATTGTCAAGAAAGCCGAAGTGTGTGGGGATAGAACTTGTTTATAGCCTGCAACCTTGGCATTACTGTCAGGGGCTCTTTTAAACTCTCTATCCAGCCGCCCAGGGCTCTTGGGCTGTACTCACCCTTCACCTTGCGGTCAACCTTTCCTTTTAGGTCCAGGAGAACAGCTTGAGCTGCACGGAGCAGCTGAATAGGTGCATCCGCTGGGCAGACGCCGTGGTGCTTGTGTTCTCCATCACCGACTATAAGAGCTACGAACTCATTGGCCAGCTTCACCAACACGTCCAGCAGCTGCACCTTGGCTCGAGACTGCCCGTGGTGGTCGTGGCCAATAAAGCCGACCTGCTGCACATCAAGCAGGTTGACCCCCAGCTCGGACTGCAGCTGGCCAGCGTGCTGGGCTGCTCCTTCTACGAAGTGTCTGTCAGCGAAAATTACAACGACGTCTACAATGCTTTCCATGTCCTGTGCAAAGAAGTGAGTCACAAGCAGCAGCCCAGCAACACCCCAGAGAAGCGAAGAACCTCCCTCATCCCCCGGCCCAAGTCACCCAACATGCAGGACCTGAAGCGGAGGTTCAAGCAAGCCCTTTCGGCCAAAGTGCGGACTGTCACCTCTGTCTGAGGCAGGGGCCCTCCAGGGTGTGGTCTTCCCGGGGCGAGGGCCCGGGCTTCTTCCAGTGAGGAACATTGAATGCTGACAGGAATTCATGGTTCCAGACAGGGCTGGAGCGGAGGGGCTGGACAGCCTATGACACGTGGTTTGGAACAGGGGTTGGAACTGATGAGGCCTGAAGGAGTCCTCAGCCACTCTCTGAATATGTGACATGTACTGACAGCCTTTCCTCTGGAGTGGGGCGGGGCAGAATGGCTTTGGATTTTGTTCTTATCTACCTTGTAAATGCCCGCCAGTTGTAGTTTCACCAGATATATTGATGTGATTTACAGTGGGAATGAAAGGACAGATTACACACAGGCTCCCTACCCCCAGCCTTTTTTTCTCCCCAAGAGGAAGAGTTGTTTTTCTTGTATGAGTTGCCTCTCTGGAACACTGTTCCTTCTAGAATATCCTTCTAACCTGAAGGATACCCAGATTTCTTTTTTTAAAGAACAGGGAGGAAAATACCTCCCCAAAAGGCTGGAGTTCATGGGTCAGATGGTGTGCGTACAGCTTCTAAGGCCTGCTGGAGGGAGCGGTCACCCGACGCAGGATGAGGATGCTTAGCTGGGCATGTTGGGTGCTTAACTCAAAACTCTTCAACCCTGGATTTTGAGTAATTATGAGATTGTATATATATATATTTTTTATTTGCAGGTCCAAAAAATGTGTTCATTGATTTTGGTGTGATTTGTGTAAATGGCTCATGATAATGATGTTGGGTTGCTCTAGGCCTAGCTGAGTTGTGGCTTCGGTGGCTGAAATATGAAAACACAGGGAATGAGTAGATGCAGAGGCCACCACCAAATCCCCTACACAGATGCACTTTAAAAAGCCACTTATGCTTTGGTTTCAACTGTAATTAATTTATTTTATGTACAATAAATCTCATTTTAAAAGAGCAGATGTCTGACTTGGTCTTGACAGAAATGTTCGCCTTCTGTCCTTCAGACAAGGTATTACTCAGTACCTTGTACTTATTGGGCACGTTGAGTCAGGTATCACGTCTTCCTAGGGTTACCTCTTAAATCTCATAACCAGCCAATGAGGGGCATTCATTATCCACATTTTACAGAGGAGGAAGCGGGCTTAAAAACACATTAGGTAACTTGTCAAAGCCCAGGCCTCTGAGTTTTAGACACTGTAATTTGCTGCTTTACATTCAAGAGTAGCACGTCTGCTGTTTCCTTCATCATCCTCAGGGTAAATCTAAGGCAAATGTCTGGTTATACATTTAATGCTGTTAAGACATCTCTGAGCTAAGCCTCTATGCTATCACTGCTTTTACACAAGATTACCACTTCTCTGTACATGCCTGCCCTGGCAAACCTCTGTGTACCCTGCTTTCAAAAAGTGTACTTTATTTCCACTGTTGAAGCGCTCAGTCTTTGATCTGGGCTGTTGAGGGCCCCTCCCAGGGCGCTTCTATCACAGCGCATGTGCTACAATGGCCAGATCTCTGCTTCCATCGGGCCTGGGAGACCTTTCATGCAGACTAAGTGAGTCCCCATCTTTATAGGCAAATAATCACACCTATTTGTTTGAGTAGTGCTTTCACATACCTGATCTCATTGAATCCTCAGGCTAACCCTGCAAGGAGGGTGGAGGAGGGTGACTCCTGTTTTACAGATGAGAAAAACAGATCCCAAGTTTTGAGTGATGTTCTCAAGTTCACACGAAAGACTTCAATCCATGTCTCCTGACCATATTCGATATTCTCGTTCCTTTGCAATAGTTCACATATAAGATACAGCTGCATATGTGAGGCTGTGGGACCAAGGGAAGCAGCCAAAACCAATAGTTGCTGAGGGTCACTAGGGTCTGGGGCAGACTTTCTCATGTTTTCTCACAGAGTAAATACCCTGCTGGGGTATTTGACAGGGCCTCTGGGATATCCCAAACCTTCCTTATACGGAGGGCAGTTTACGCTTCAGTCCACCCTAACCTCTGAGAAGGGGGTATGCATTGTGAACAAGGAGGGATACCATGCTGACGTGAGATCCTACAAACATCTCAACTGGAAGAGTGACAACTATCTCCTACTAGATTCTGCTCGCTTGTTTCTATTCGTTCTAGGTGGTTATATTAATTATGTCTAGTGAGTGAGAAGTTAATCTTTCTATACCTAACAATGGTCTTCTACCCATGTTCTGGAATTAAAGAAGATACAGTGGTTTCCTGTGGGCTTTACTTGCCGGGGGGAAGAGCGGGGCTGAAAGTCCATTTCGTCCTGGTACGTGGCTCTCCTCCACTCCCCCACCCCACCCCACCTCTCCTCCCTTCTGCAGACTCCTGGGCCCACACACCTCTGACTTGCTGGCACTTCAGGGTGGACCTCGCTGGCACTTCAGGGTGGACCTCTGCATCGCCACCCAATCTCTCACACTTCACTTTAGAAGTTCAGGCTGGAGGGCATCTCAGGGTTCTGGTCCATCTAGAGGGATCGAGAGGTTTGTTCAAGACCTTTGGAAGGGGGCCTCTCTGGTGGTGCAGCGATTAAGCGCTGCGCTGTGGATCTGTGGACAGTGGTGACGCGAGTTCGACGCCCAGCCAGGGAGATTACCACATAGCAGGCAGATCTCGCTTGCCCCGCCCGCTGCTCACCTCAGCAGTGTGTTTCTGATATCTCTACCTGTGCTCCCCACTCTGTCTCTGGTGAACCCTCTCGCCGCCCCTTGCCTCTGGCCTGTACCCCAGCTTGTATGCATAAATAAAAAAATCTTAAAAAAAAAAACCCAAAACCTTGGAAGAGAGAAAACCCATCTGGAAACCACCTGAACCTCAGTTTTGTCCCCGTCTCATACTGGCTTGACTATTTATAGTCCTGAAATACATCATGTTCTTTTTCCTTTCCTTTTGAATTTAGCTTCATGTATCATTACTTTTGCTTATTCTTTGATCATTCCTATCTCTTATCCCTGATTCTTTTGTTTTTAATTTCTGAACTGCCAACATGGCACTGCGAAGCAACCTTCTCCCACTAGGTTGGGGGAGAGCCTCCTTTGCCATTGGGTGAGGGAAGGGAGCGGTGTGGGAAGGGCAGGAAAAGAAGGAGAAAGAACGAGAATTTATTGAGCGTTCACAGTGTCTCAGATTATACATGATCACCTTCAATCTTTCGAAGACTCCTGTGAGGAAGGTACCAGCATCACTGCCATTTTAAAGATGAGAGATTAAAAATCACCCATTTGAGGCCACATGTGTGGTAACAATTATTGTTTCTATTGATTGAAAACCAGTGTGCCAGGGTCTGAGGTGTTTGAAATAATTCACATTTGCGACACCAGTCCACCCCTAGTCCCTTGTGCAGACAGCCAGGGCCGGGAGAATGAAGCAGAGGTCCAGCTTCCAAGCGGCAGATTCAGGGCTCCCACCCGGGGCGGTCTGCTGCCCCAGGCTAACCCCAGAGCAGTGGTCGCACAGCCTCCCAGCTCTGGCTCCTCAAAGTAAAGCCCCGGGCCCTCTGCTCTGGCGCAAATGGCCTTGCCTGCCCTAGCCTGCGCGCTGTGCTGCGTTCCTCATCTCCCTTTTGCTTCCGTCTGGGGCTCCTCCCTGGCCCCAGGCCGACCTGGCAGGCACAGCCACATCTGCTGTTGCCATCAGCCGCTGCACGCCTGCCTCAAGTCCCAGCTCGGTAATAAAGCCGTCCAGGAGGCGTGGAGTGGGGAGCCCACAGCCGGTCTGCTCAGAACCGGATCCCTGTCTGTCGTGATGTCTGGCTTTCGAGTTTCCTCCCTGCCTCAAATCAAAACCATTCGGAACACCCTGCAGCCTTCTGGCGCGGCGCAGGGTGCGGAGAGGACTCAGCCGCCCTGCCCGCCGGCTCCAACTCGCCCCGCAGGCATTTCCACGGAGGGCGCCGCCAGGCTCACCGTCCCGTCGGCCCCCAGACCGGGGCGCCGGAGTTACGTGTGTATTTGCAGAGTCCCTGGTTTGGAGGAACAGTGGGATCTCGACATTGATATTATACCCCAAAAGGGAGAAAACAAATGCGTTTTCTGGGCAATTGAACTAGCTGGTGGGCAAATTCCGCACTTGAGCAACGGGGTACCTGCGGGTCTTGCCTCTGCACCGAGGGGCTGTTAGCCTGTGAGGTCGGTGGGACAGCCGCTCTGCTGATAACCCTCTGCCGAGGGCGCAGAGACTGGCCCAGAGGCATTCCAACACTTTATTGTAATGCTATTTATTCATAAAACTCACTGTACTAGCCCAGGAAAATTGGTGTTTCCTGCACTCTTTTTTAGAGTCCAAAGAGGGAACTTTCGAGAAAGTTCTTGTAGTCATCTCAAGTCTCCCATTTGGGTGAAACTGAACTAGTGTACTTACTGACTGTGGCAAGATCCCAGCCACACCCCACCCCCACCTCATGCTCCCCTCTCAAGTACCCAGTCTTCTGATTTTATCTTCTTAAATTCCGTTTGAAATAGAGATGGAGTTTTCTTGATATTTCTCAGGCGGGCACAGCAGACAACATTTGTAACACTGGATTATTTGTTGTTGGGATTCTGTTTCTAGTAACCAGGGTAAAATAAATAATAGTGGTCTTGGGAGAGCTCCATGGAATTCTTTGTTATTAGGATAACATTGTAATGGAGGGCCCTGGTGTAAACAGAGCCATTTCCATAAGCTCTGGCCCTCTGGGGACAACTCGACTGAGGCAGCTCCCAGCACTTCTAAATACTTTGTTGTGCACGTTGTGTTTGTGGAAGTGGACTCCCGAAGGGGTTTACAAAGATGGAAGTCAATGGACACGGAGTATTTACACCTCTGTCAATTGTGTTTATAAAGTGGTGTGTGAGGTCCTTGGTAGGAGATTTGCATTTGCATGCGCTTGTTTTGGCTTTGACCAGTCAGAATTTAGGTGGTAAACACTCAGGCCCACAGTAGAGGGCAGAGAAACCAGCTCTACCACTTAGCCTTTTAAACCACTTTCAGGTGGCTGATATCTGGTAGGGGGAAATTCCTTTAGAATTGGAACATTTGCATGAGATTGAAATGATAAAATCAGGGTGTCAGCCTCAGAAACCACAGGCCTATTTCACCCACTTTGGGGCTATCATTAGTGATGGAGAAAGTTCTATTAGAGACTGAGGGCCTTGCATGAACTGCCTACGATGATGGCAAGTCTTACAGGCGCCTAGCCAGCCTACCATGTGCCATTTTCTGAGTGCTTTACGTCCATGAATTCTCTGAATTCTCCCAACCTTGCTGTGATAGGTCTATCACCATCCAATTCATAGTCAACTGAGATGGGAGACGTGAACTACTGTGTGCAAGAGGTGGAACTGGAACCTAGGGTGCGGGCGAGGGCTCCAGGCACGTCTCCTGGCCTCTGGGCTATACTGTGGGTCAATGTGTTTTTCCTCCTCCATTTTCTCGCCTCCGGGTGAACCCCAGGAATGCCTC
Source organism: Scalopus aquaticus (assembly GCA_004024925.1). NCBI lineage: Eukaryota > Metazoa > Chordata > Mammalia > Eulipotyphla > Talpidae > Scalopus > Scalopus aquaticus. The sequence goes on from PVIJ01003756.1 coordinate 22,778, forward strand.
TGAATATTCTTTTATTTGACATTATTTTCCTGTTGATACTTTATCATTTCACGAGGTAACTTCTGTGGTGTTCTCAGCAGTATGAACTCACATTCCTCGGTGTCAGGTGCTGGCCCCGGTGTTAGGAATGGCTGGGCTCAACGACGTTCTCATGACCTAAGTACCATTCATTATCCTCTGTATTTTACAGATGTAGACACTGAGGCTCAGAAGAAGTCTGAGCTAGAGAAGTCTCTAGGTCTCTGTTTAACAGGGTCCAGCATTACCCCTGGGCAACGAGCACAGGAAGGCTGGACCTCAGAGTTTCCGGGTGACTCTGCCAAGAAGCAACACTGCTGAGGCTCCTCTTTCTTTTTTTAATTCTATTGAAGGCTCTTTGTAGGATTTATACCAAGTGTCTATTCTGTTCCTGCTCCTTACTCAAGGGGCAGCACTTTGTGCCGTGCTTCCTGCCTTCTTATTCAAACCAAACTCTGGACACCACAAATCTCTTCCAACTCACCTTTTCTCCAGAGCCTTTTACAAGGCAATTGCACTGCCTGCCTAGCTCAGTCCCTCCAAACAGGACCATAGAGATGGGGGAAATGCCATAAACTAACGTCTTAAATTATAAACCAAACTTTTGATATTTTCCCCCACCTCTCAGAGAATGCCTTTAGCCACATTTCACATTTAAGTATTTGCTTAAAGATTAACATTCACAATCAGGAACTTTTTCCTTTGATCATTTCATATTAGTAGCTTCTGAAAATTCTTTTTTAGAAGAAAAAAATAACTTGTAAAAATATGCTAAAGCCTCCAAAGCTAGACACAAATATGTCTACTGTGAAAAAAATTAAAACAACTCTGAAGGATAGGAGTTCTCAGCCCTCGCCTTCTATGGTTCTTCCTAGAGGTAGCCACTTGTTAGCAGTTTGGTTTTTATAGCTCTAGAATTTTCTTTGTATACTGACATATGGTTTAAAACGTACCCTTGAGCAGAAACTCTCACAGGGTCCGGCATCAGGAGAAGCAGCAGCTGTTCATTCTGTGGGAGCCGAGTCAAGGACACACCTGCCTCGCGCAGTCCCAAGGCCTGGAACCGAGCAGGGCGACTCCTGGAACGTGCCCGGTGCTCACTCCATCTCTGGGAACGAGTGAGGTGCTGATTGAACAGGTTACTTCTTAATTTTGTCATTTTTAGAAAATAACGATCTCTGCTTTACTTATCCTTTCGGGCTAGTGCCATTTTCTTCCTTATTTAAATTCAAGACTTGTAGGTTAGTGGAATGAAACAAGTAACGGAGGTCTGCAATATTTCAGCACTTGGAAAGAGCTGGTGTTGGGTAGAAAAGATACTTGGGCAAGAGAAAGAAAATAGGTGTCTATAAAACCTGCTTTGATTTTGCCTTAGGATGATTTCCAACTTCACGGTGTTTTTCAAAAGCTGATAGTTGCATTCAGAGGATTAAAATCAAGACATGTAGTGTTTGGTTTACATCTTATTTCCTCTGTTTGTTTATTCCACACTAGAAACTTTTACAGCTTTAACTCTTTATTACAGAAATCTTTGAGATGCTAGAATTTTCCATTAACTACACACCTATAAACGTGTGGGTTCCAAGCAGTTCACAGTTGCCAAAATCCTTCTATAATTTCATTTGGTGGGTCTAGGTGTTTCTGCTTGTGTCAGAAGGAAATTTTTAATTTCTAGAAAAAAAAAGTTTTGGATTTCAGTAGGAATTAAATCACAAACATCACAGGAGTTGGGTTCCAATCAGAAGTCCTGGGACCAGCTATCTTTATTGGGGTCTCCCCTTGATCTTCCGTTGGGAAGGGAGGAAACCTTTCATGGGCAGTCACCTTCCCTTTGACTCCCATTCCAGTGGGCTGGCAGCCCTGCCAGGCAAGCGGGGGTGGGGGGGAGGTAACAATGGAGCTCTTTGTGCTGGGGCACTCTTTACCACGCAGACTACTTGCCCTGCCTAGTTGCCACTGCCCTGCCTTGCAGAATCAAGATCTCAGATTGAGAGAAATTCAAAGCCTCAGATGCTACTTGTGATGCTCTCTCCTCAGTTATAGAATCTTAAGAAAAACCAAACTTTCCTCACATTCATAATTCTAAGGTACATCTAACTTCTTGAACAATTGCAGCTCAAATGGCTTGTTATCTAGCAACATCCGCCAACAGGCAGTTATTTAGAATTCATCAACTTGCAGGTGAAATCAGGAAGATCACAGAGGGTTAAGGATAAGTGGGAATTATCACTAAACCTGTTTCTCAGTTGACCTATTAACACCTTTAGAAAAATAAAATAAAAAAAACATGTTAAGAAATGCAGCAATCACGCATGGTTTTTCACTGCGGAATCCACCCCCGTAACTAGTAGTCGGAGACTGGATGGGGCATATCTTGACTGGTGACGGACAAGAGTATTTCCAGCTCAGGTGCGTCTCATCTCCACAGCAGAAGCTCAGAAGCCAAGGTCTGGATGCAGCCGGTCAGTTGCAAAGAGCAGCTCGGGAATGTGGAGTGGCTTCAGGAGTCTTGTGGACAGCACCAGGACCTAACAGAAGGGCAAACACGCAGACATTAGGGAAGCCAATCCCAGGACATTAGGCAGTAAGAAGTAAAATATAACAAATTTCCCTGGGCGGGGAGAAGCATGGAGTGGGGTACTGTGAAGGAAAGGGCAGAGGGGCTTGTGTAGCTTGAATGGCACCAGAGCTAGTATCTACAGGATGCTTAACCAAGCCCAGCTACCACCCTGCTGCTGAATTGAATTGGGCCATCACTGAATCTGACCTGGTGCTTTGCAACCCAACATAGAAACCTCAACAGAGTTTCTCCCACCTTCAGGAAGCATGAGAAGACACATCGAAAAGGTAGATATTCTGAGGGTGATGGTGGTTATATTAAGTTCCTAGTGTCCCATACTGGGTGGTTGTTCTGCAACCATCCCAGGGCCGGGTAGGTTCATTGTTGGTTCAGGCAGCTTAAAAGAGAATCGTGGAGTCCTTGGCATCATCCCCACATGTTAGGGGAAAACAAGCCAGCAGGGAGACAGCAACTTGGGGCCCCCCTGCGAATCTCTACATGCTCTCTCCTCTCGTGGCCGTTTGCCAACGCTCTCTGCTGCACTCCGCCTCACGGTCCTCTACTGCGTGGTCCTCTGGGATGCTGCCTTTATCTGCTCTGTCTCTCGGCTCAGGTGTGCCCCCTCACACATACCCACACCACACTCCAGGTGTCCACCATCAGGCGTGTGTGCCCCGAGCCCATGCTCGCAAGGGCTTCCTGCATTCAAGACTGCAGGTGATAGCCAGAGGCCAACAGCGGAAAAGTCTGAGCAATCTTCATTTACCCTACAGTGGTTTAAACAACAGAAATTTAGAGTCGTCTCATCAGTCTGGAGACCAGAGATCTGAGATCAAGTGTGTCAGGGTGAGTTCCTTCTAAGAGTTGTCAGGAAGAATCTGGTCCCTGTTTCTTACTAGCTCCCTTGTGTCTTCTCTTGGTGGGTCTGTCTCTGCCCAAACTCCTCCTTTCATAAGGACACAATCACAATGGATTAGTGCTCTCCTTCATGACCTCATCTTCATTTGATCATTTGTAAAGACCTATTTCCAAACAGCTCACACTCACAAGCCCTGCCCAAATCTACAGTGAGCCAGCCCTGTGCGTGACTGCACTACAGATGCATTTTTACTTTTCTTCTTATTAAAGGCTATTAAAAAGTTGTATGTTTAACGTCATCCAAGGTGGCTGTGACTCTACACCAACACCAGTGAGGACCCCTGTCTTCACAGTGTTTGAAATGTGAGTCAAGCAGTGTCAGCCTGCTGAGAAGTTCGTACTGCCAGGGTGAATCTTCCACTGAAATAATTTTGTTTTTTTTTTTTCAGTGTTTAGTAAAGATGTGAAGAACTCTCTGGAAAAATATGCATATGTTCATACATACAAAATTGGGAATACATTTTTAGGGGAGGTTCGTAGACAACTAGAATTCATAGATGACAAATTAGGATCCACTTTATATATTTTCTTAAGTGCACATATAAAGACAAAATTCTTTTGGACACTTTGGTAGAATTGTGAAGTAGGAGACGCCAGTGTAGCAAATATGCCAAAGACCCCTCTCCTTGCTGTGACTTGCCAGTCTCCACTACCACTGCCAGCTCCTGTGGTCCTTAGTTCCAGTGCCAAGTTGGCGGAGTCCTCTCTGGCTGAGGCGAAGGCAAGTGGAAGGACTAGAGTGAGTCCCCAAGGACACATAAGTCTAGTTGGCAGGGTGGAGGAACTTGGACAGAAAAGGCTACAAGACTTAGTTGATGTTGACACTTCTAGAGGAGCAATAACGGAGCCCAAAGAATCCATCACCTCGGGTTGTAAGCTGGGCTTCCACCCACAGTTGAAAGATTCGGTCACCTCTGAGCTGCAGCCAAAGGCCAGCCCCCCACATCTAAACAAGCGGGTATTCATACAGCATGATGGCTGAACCAGAGGATGTCCGGGGCCTGCTCTGGAGAGGGCTGAAAAGAAACAGATGGAAAACAGGCAGTGCATGCAGTAGACTAGGGAGTTTCTTTAGGAGAAGAGAGAGCAGGGTTAAGTACAGGGACTCTTGGGCTTCCCTGGTGGTGCAGTGGGTTAAGTCTCAGCACTATGAAGCTATGCAGAGCCACTGCAGCACGAGTTCCATCCCCAGCCAAGGAGCTTCCCACATGGCGCAGCAGACCTCTCCTATCTCACCCGCTGTTCCCCTCAGCAGTGTACTTCAGTCAATCTGCCGGTTCTGCTCCCCACTCTGTCTCTGGTGAATCCTCTCACTCCCCCAACGCCTCTGGCCTGCACCCCGGCTTGTATGCATAAATAAAATAAAACTTTTAAAAAAAAGAACAGGGGCTCTTGCTGTAGAATAGAGGCTTAGGGGTGTCCATTCAGAGTTGGACCCAGCTGAGCCACTTGCCAGCCTGATGACCTTGGAGAAGTTGCTTAGTCGCTATGAACCTTAATTTCCTCATCTGTAAAGTGGGAATAGTGATATCTATCGCTCCTGATTTTTATTGGATCAAATGTGAGTATCTGTGTAAAATACTTAGCTCAGTAGAACTGTGTTCTAGCACTTGAGATCCCTTACTCTGCCTGAAGGCCTCACAGTCATCCTTTAATTATCTGTTCAGGTATCACCACCTTCAGGAAGCCTTCCATGACCACCCTTCCCTAAAGGTGTGATCCCATGAGTGTGATCCCATAGCTATTGATATCACCCTGTGCTTCCTGTTCGGCTTAACTGAGTCTTTTCATTGTTTCTTAACACAGTGCCTGAAACATAGCAGGTCCTAATAGGGCCAGTGAGTGAGTGATTAAATGAATGAACAAAAACCAATAGGATAATGAAGGAGGCAGTGAGTCTAGCCCATCTATAGACAAGTAGATAAAGAAACTATGGAACAGATACTCAATGGAATATTATTTAGCTATTAAAAGAGATGAAAAATGCCTTCTTGGACAAACAGGATGAACCTTTAGGTGACGATGCTAAGTGAAGTAAGTCAGAAAGTGAGAGACAATTACTGGATGGTACTACTCATTTGTGGAATATAAATAACCAAAGAAAACAAACTGGCAAAATATAACAAAAATAACTCCAGACTGAGAAATACGGTGGTTATGAGAAGGTGGAGAGAAGGGGGGTTTACATGACAATGCATGCACAGGAGCTGCGGGGGAAGGGGAGGGACACATGTGCACGTGTGTGAAGTTGCACTCCCCAAATTATAAATTATATAGTTTTGTAAATACATGGCAAATCAATAAAATTTCATTAAAAATACTTGCTAGTCTAAAATTCCTATTTTGAAGACCGAGCAGGGTGTACTGCTAACGTGTCACGTATACTACAGTAGCGCTGCTGCTTCTCGCATCTTTTGCTCCTCAGATAGCTGCCGAGCTTTTTCAGAGTTTTTTTTTAGAATTTCTACATTATTTGGTTAAAACAGTCCCAAGAATTCTTAAAAAAATTAGATATATGAGGGGAAAAACTTACTTGAGTGTGAAAAAGAAAATGCTTAAGAGTCTGCAATTTGCCTGTTGGATATGAAATTTAAATTTTATAAACACCGTCATAAATGTGGATATTAGACATATTGAACATCAGAGAATTCCTTCTGGAGAGTTCACCACACAACTGAGGGCACTACCCATGGAAATTTCCATCTGAGAGGCAGGGGTGAGGAGCCTCAAACAAGCCCCTGACGCAGCCTTGGGGCTCCCAGGCAGTTCCAGCTGGGACTGGTTCTTTGTTCTCAACCCTCCGAGCTCCTGCGCCCCGCCCTCTCCTCCCACTTCTCCAGGCCTTCGCTCTAATTTGTAGGTGCAGCATCTTCCTGTTCTATTTCTGCAGAACATGAGGAAGCAAGTCAGTCAGGATTTAGACTCTACCTCCCTCTCATTTCTGACATACGAATCGAAAGGAACAGAGAACACATTTTCTCTCTCTCTTACCTTTTAAACTTGGGAGATTCTTTCCAGTAAAAGGCACCAACATGCATATAGTCAGCCATCGGCTGAGTTGGTTTTTGAGTACATAGCCCATTTGAGGCACTACCCACCCCCACCTGCACCTACACTTTCACATACTGTGTTAAACACAAAAGGTGTGTATCGATAAACCGATAAACCGGTGGGACAGTGAATTAATTAAATGGACATAACCAAACTTCTGGAAACTCACTGTGAATCCTCTGACCTGCTTCCCATTGCTCAGGGTTTTGTGTGCTGTGCTTATGCACTGCTCCTAAAGACTACAAGTGTGAGATTTCAGACCACCTTACTTTTGCCTCTTCTGGAGGCTTTTTTAGAAAGAGGTCACTTAAATTCTATCCTTGGGGCTCCTCACCCATTTTAGAATAATCCAGAGCCAGGTTTCAGAGGCAGGATTTAGGTATCCCTGAAACGCAGAACTGCGTGGGAGGTGGCGGGCAGCCTGCACGGGCCCATGAAGAGCAGCACACGGCAGGGGCATCTTGCCCACTTGGTCTTCCGCTGTTTCCTGAGCTGGTCTTTCTCTGTGCTTTCTTGGGGGGCCCCTCCCTGCTATTTTCCTCCCACAATTGCAGGTTTCTGCAGGCTTCTTGGCCTCCAGCCAGCTATAGAGTTCAGCCTGCTGAGCTGTCTGGCCTCTGAGCCCACATCCGGCAGTGAGTGAGACAGAGGTTATGCCAGGCACATGTACCCCTGAGTGAGGAAAATCTGCAAAGCCCGCAACAGGCGGTTTGGGGTCAGTGGGGTTGTTGCTGCCTTGACCCCCTTTTTCTGGAGTTAGGAAATCGGGCTTCTCCAGCTGCTACTGCCTCTCATCAGCTTGTTCGCTGACAGCCATGGGCAGAGAGCAGAGAAACATGCCCATTCTAGAGGACGGCAGTCCTGTGGGGTTAGCGGGAGCCAGTGTGGTTTCTGGGTGCCACTGTGTCAGGCTGTCCCTGTCACCTTTTGTGAAAGAGAATTCATTTCTGGAAGCGCCTTACAGGGTATCATCAGTTTCCTTTGAAGAGCTGATCCCTGGATGCTTTTCAGATCTCAGCTCAAGAGCCTTCTCCTTCAGGAAGAGCCTGCGCCAGCTGAGGGGTCTCCCTCCATCATTCCCACCACAGCGCCTGTCCACGTTCTTTGTACACTTATCGTACATGACGGGTACGTGGTCACTGTCAGTCATTCCAGGAGACTGGAAGTTCCATGAAAGCAGGAACAGGTCTGGTTTGGTTACTGCTCTATGCTCAATGCCAAGATCAGGGCTGGGCATGGAGTAGGTAGCAGCTCACGTAATGTTCACTGAATAATTGAATGCAATTTAATAGACAAAAATTCCCATATTTGAGTCCAAAGAGCCTGTGTACATGCAGAACAGAGAAATAGAGCTGAACAGCTAGTGCTATCAAAGATAGAGCGGTTGAAGTTATCTATAACCTCAGTGTGAATAAACAGGCTGGGCTCATCACCAGAAAACCTACTTTTATCTGTAAAATTTCTGGTGTTCAGTATTCATCATTCAGTGAGTACTCCTGACACCCTGTGCCTGATCCCACCTGAAGTACTGGGAATCGAACAGTACAAAAGTGCACAGCCCAGAGGCTGGTCCAGAGTAAGTGAGCAGAGAACAGCAGGAAAACAGGGCCTCGGGCAAGCAGGGCGAGAATGCGGAGGCCATGGGGGGATGAGGTGGTCCCGCTTCTTCTGCACTGATGAGCCCCCCATCAGGGAATGGCATTCGGGTCTATGGAGGGAGGAAGATGGAGACGCACCAGGGCTGAGAGCCACCAGGAGGCTGGGCGCTCAGATCCACGGCGTAGTGGGGCGGGGCAACAAGAGGAACCGAAGATAATCGGACCTGGGGAGGACAGGGGACCCACCTTCGCACGCCTTTGAATTGGAAGACAAATGAGCCTGGTTTGCTCTTACATTCTGTGTGGTCCAAGCCAGAACCAGTGCAGGTGAGCGAGAGTTCGAGGAGGCAGATTGGACTCGCTAGCTAGAGGAGACACTGCAATAGACTGATGTAGGCTGCAGTGAGGGGGAAGGAGAAGAGAACCTCATCCTGGGGGATGTTCAAGACAGAATATTAAATATTAAAACACCAAAGACAGACAAAATATTAAAGACGGAATACCAACTTTCCGTGTCTACTATTACTGTTTCCATGAACGGTCAAGTCAGAGTTACTCGCTTGGTCGCCTGGGTCTTTGACGCCGTGCCGGCATGTAGATCCAGTAGAACCGGCCACGTCCCTGTGTGGTCACACGTGTTTGGCAACGGAAGCCTGAGTCTAAGCAGACCACGAGCTAGCGCCTTGCCAGTGTAACCCTAATCGTGCACAGCTAGAGCAGCAAGGCTTAATGTCCGTGTCACTCCCACAAACAGGAAGCTGGTCATGTCTCAGATGTGGGCAGCTAGCTGCGGGGCCAGGGCAGCTGTGAATCTGTTGAGGGCTTGGAAAGGGAGCTCAGTCTGTGCAGGTGTCCCTCAGGCCAGTCACCCAGTTCCTTTCTAGAACTTGCAGATGAAAGGCACTATGCTAAATTACAACTTTTTTTTTTTCCCCCTGAGGCCTTTGGAATATTCTAGGGCCCGCTAACTCTTTCAGTGTACCTTTTGCATAAAGGACAAATAGCAGTCAAGGCTGATCCTTAAGCCCCCAAATTCCTTGAGCTGCTCTCTCTGCAGATGCCTGAGCCAGGGTCAGACGGCAGGCAAGCCACTGCAGACTCAGGTCTCTGCTGTCAAACTTGGGTTGCACAGCTTTGAAAATGACTGCACGTTAGCCTTTTTAGAGTGGGGATTAACATGTCCATCAGGCTGTTACAATGCATCGCTGTTCTGAAGAGCTAAGAATTTGGGTCACCATGTAAAGGGTAGAGAAGTGTGCTTTTGGACTGGAAAAAAAATGTCTTGCTCAAAAAGGGCCAGTGCACCCTAAATAGCCTTTTTACACTGCGGACAGAGAGGGTATTGAGTGAGGCAGAATCGACCATTTCATCAGAAGTTTCACCAATGCCAAAAATGAGTGGTCATAGCCAATGACTGGTCGCTCTCCTGCTCAATAACCTACTGTAGCTCCCAGTTTCATTCCTCAGTTGGTGTATGGTTGGCCTAGACACTCTAACAGCAAGTCAGTTCTGCACCAATCAAACCACAGACCAAGAAGCTCACAGAGATGATATCATGTCTTCAGCTTTGTCCTCCAGATATTCACATTTGCTTGAGGAGACAATGCCAGAAAATAGGAGTAGTCAGCCAGCAGCGGATTTCAGATGGCAGCAGAGATTCAGGAAAGACCTGGAACTGCAGGTAGGACTTCACAGAAGGCCAGAGAGGGCCTTCTTGGCTGGCTGCTGTTACTATCACCTGTCAGTCAGAGCTGGTGAGGTTTCCATGGCCCGTAGAGGTGGGAGAGAAGCCAGCTGGGCCTGGGCTGGAATCCCACCTGATTTCTGGGTGAGTTTGGTGGCCGGTGCCCTGCAGGAGCTCTGCATCTCAGCTGGAGCACCTGTACCTGTTTTGCTTTCTCCCAACCATGGAAAGTAGGTCAGCTGTGTGCACTGGTGATGCAAAGCTTAAGAGCAGCCCCCAGAGGCAAGTCTCACAAGGGCGTGGGAGGAGAGATTCTGTGGGAAGATGTCCCAGACTCCCTGTCCTCTGGCAGGACACTCTGAGGTGTGGAGTGAATACCCAGCTTCTCAGGCCCCAGAGGACTCAGACCTGGTTGCGCAGCAGTAACTAGGCCAACACAGGCCCTTTTTCTGCCTTTTCTTCCTCCACGTTCTCTCTTTTCTGATTCCCTCACATCTGCTTCTCAAGTAACCTGCCTGGTCTCACGTCCCTGTCTCAGGGCCTGTTTGGGGGAAGCCCCTAAGGCCGGGAAGTGGAGTCTCACTGACTGACAGGCTCTGCTTCACCAACCAAATTAGCGTGTCCAGACCATTCTCCTTTTCTTGATGAGTCTCCCTTGGATTCTTGCTGGCACGTGCCAGGAGCCTGAACCTTCCTGCGGAGCTGGCACTGACGTGGTTGAAAATAAACGCAGTCACCATTTACTGAGGGTTAGGTGCCAGGCATGGTGCCAAGAAGCACATTCTCATCTTCTCTCCGATTTAAGACTCATAGTCACCCAGGCCCTCTTCCTGAGTGAGAGAATGGAGGGCCAGATCCCCTGGCTAGTGAGAGGCAGAGGGAGGATTGAATTCACACCCATAAAACCAAGAGGCCTGTGTTCTTCAAGATAAGTGAACAAACAAAATAAAAATATACTCTTAAATTATGAGAGCAAACTAGTTGTCACCAGAGGGGAAGGCAAGGGTGGTGGTGAGCAGATCAGGTGCAGGGGCTCAATAGCAGGGGTGGATGTCAACTAGGCTTTTAGTGGGGGTCACGACAGAGCATACACAGATGTGGAAGGATAAGGACGTCATCTGACTTATATACTACTACTAACTGGTATTACTTTAACAAAAAAAGAGGTTTGTGTTCTTAACCACTGGGCCACTTACTAGGGGAATGAGATGGTAGCTGCCTCCCCAAGCTCCTCCAGCCCTGTTCTTTAATTGCCCTTTAATTGGAGCCTAGAAAGCAGTGAAAACGCTTGAGTAATTAAGCACTGCTTCAACATGTGGGGACACATTCCCCAGGGACAGGAGTACCCAGCCCTTGCAGGCCAGAGGCAGAACAGGCCTGGTAAAAGGTGGCCTCTCCCTCTCCCCCACCCCTGCCAGGAGGGCGCTGGTGCTGGGCAGCCGAGGGAGGATGTTGCCGGGCAGGAGCAGGTGGCGAGAAGGCGGCGTGTGCAGCTGGGGAGGCGGGCTGGGAGGAGCTGGGCGGCCTCCCGAAGGGCCCCTGGCCCAGGACGCTCCTGCGCTGGGGACTCAGTACCTGGGTTCCTGGCTTTAGGGACAGCACAAGGTCCTTGATCATTTTTGCTTCGGAGACCGTGACCCCGCCCACCACGAAGAGGATCAGGAGAGGGTGGTCGCTGGGATGCGGCCGGCTCACCTGCAAAGCAAACATCAACAGTATCAGACACACAGTGCAGGGTGCCATTTCTAGGTACCTGCTTGGGGATCCCAAGTTGTTATCTCCTTAATGCGGGTGAGATAATAATCCTTAGAGAGATTATGATTTGTTAGGGAGCAGGTGTGTTAGTGGTTTGTGAGTCCACTGACCAGGAAAATGCATGTCACCTTATCGTATGTCTTGAAATAAATATCTTATTGAAGGAGAGTTAAAGGAATGGTGGCTATTAAATAAGATAAAGTTAAGGGGATACCTTATCAGCATAAATGTGCCCCCTTTGCTGTTACACAGCTGTTTCCTTCAAAGCACTCACCACAGCCTGTGGTTATCACATTTGTTTGTTTCCTAGTTGGCTGTCTCCTCTACTAGAACATAAATTCCACAAGGTGGGGATCTTGTCTGCTGGCGCACAGATTAAGGCCTGACTGACTTAGCACAGTTTCCGGCACAGAGTAGGTACTTAACATGTGTGTGGAACTGATGGGAGGTGGTGGGAGACGGTGGAAAAGATGAGAGAGCGCAGGGCCCAGCGTCGAGGCCTTCACAGGCTAGAAGAGTCTTCATGCCCTACCTTCCACAAACCTACGTAACCAGCCTCAGCTACCCCTCCACTGTGGAACGCTCTGTCTGAGGCTGCAGAGAAATCTTCCCAGTGCCTTATGGTTTTAGCAATGAGGCAAAGTGTTACTAGAAACTAAAATGAGAATGACTTACATTCCTCAGAAAAAGCAACGCAACTAACACACAGGCTTAGTGACTAGTTGATGGGGGCAAGAAGGGTTCCTGAAGTCAGCATGTTTTGAGCCCCACCTAGAAGCCAGATGTTGGGTGGTGGGGAGCATGCAAGAGAAGTGGCGTGAACCACGTTCCAGAGAAAAGACAGCCAGCAGCCGGTGGAGCAGCTGGGCGCCCAGCCAGGACGGAGTAGGCAGGAGCAAGGAGGGTGCTGCCAGCTGCTGCACAGCCCCTGAGGCCAGAGTGAAGAGACAGGTCTGAGTGCAGCAAGGAGAGGGCTGAAAGGCTGTGAGTTACACAGTCACTCACGCCCACCCCAAGTCATCTTCAGCCTCCCACAGCCGGTCCCCAGGGCGAGGGTGGGGCATCGGTGGTGAGGAGCCCCTCCCTCTGACCTCGCTCCCAGACTTTCTCAGCTGGTTCTTTAGGCTCCCTTGGCAGGCTATACCTACTTTTCAACATCTTACTTTGAAAAACACTGAAAAAGGTAATACATGCAGTGTTTCCAGTTACATAAATTACTCCTTGGCTTCTGGAAAGGAAACTCAGAGTGGAAAGGAAGGAAGGGAAAGAGGGAAAGAGGGAAGAGGGGAAAGCGGCAGGGGAGAAGAGGGGAGAGAGGGAAGGAAAAGGTGAGGCAGAGGGAGAGGAAAATATCTGGACTTTGTCAAAGGGTGGTGAATACTGGGAAAGGATCATTAGGAGAAGACTCTCGGCCCCACTAGCTTCTGCCCTGTCGCTTCCCTTCCGCTTGACTGCCTCCTGCCAATCCAGTACCATCTACCCACAGCGATCCTGCTTCTGCCCCGCTGTGGCCCTGGAGCTGCTCTCTCTGAAGTCGCCGATCCCCTGCACATGCAGGACTCAGTGGACGCTGCTTTGTCTTCATTTAACTGGACATTTTGTGGCATTTGTCACAGGGGATGGCACCTCCCTGGCAAGCACAATGGTGTGCTCTCGGTTGTTCCTGATACTTTTCTCATTGTCTCCTCTCAAGTTTCTTCATTCTCAGGTTCCTTTTCTGGTCTGCTCCTTTAAATGTTGATATTATGGGGGCTCCTCATATGCTTGCTCTTTTTGCTCAAAACATCATGCCTGAAGAGACTCATCTGTTCATATGCTGTCAACACTTTTTTTTTTTTAAGTTTTTATTTATTTATGCATCCAAGAGCTGGGGTGGAGGCCAGAGGTGCGGGCGGCGAGAGGATTCACCAGAGACAGAGTGGGGAGCAGAACAGGCAGATCTACTGAAATACACTGCTGAGGGGAGCAGTGGGAGAGACAGAAGAGGTCTGCTGCACCATGTGGGTCAGCTCCCTGGCGAGGGATCGAACTTATGCCGTAGTGGCTGGCGACAGCTTAATAGTGCTGAGACTTTAGCCCTTGCGCCACTAGGGAGTCCCCTCTGTCAACACTCTTTTATACACATCCCAGATCTATGTCTGTAGCTCAAACATCTCCATGGAGTTCCCAGGGACATTCCCACCAGGCTGCCTCCCTGGATCCGTACACGTAACAGGTTTCAGATGGGATGCATGTGCTTCTCCCTCAGTTTCCCCACTTCCTCCCTTGAACTTCTAACAGCATCACCACCTTCACAGTCACCTGAGCCAGATATTTGAGAGTCAGCTTTCATATCCACGGTAGAGACCTGTCAGTTTTACTCCCTGGGGTTTATGGATCTCTCCTTGACTTCCACTGTGTTGGTGGAGGCGCTCATGCCTTCATTAGATCATTAATCAGTCCCTAAATCACTGCCACAGCCATCTAATTCATCTCCCTGCCACCCATCTAATCTCTTAATCCTTGCCTGAGGAAACTTGCTAAAATGTAAATATTTGTTATTGAATATAGTGAGCAAGATCCTAAATATTTTTGTGTGGTTCTTATTCAATTTGCACAATATCTTTAGGAGGCAAATACAACTACTGGTCAGTCTTACAGAAGAACAGATTGATGTTTATACACTGACCAAATCGTGGAGCCAGGGGCCAACTCCAGAGGCTCTACTCCGAAACATCCCTCAGGTTCAACTCATGCTCACATTCTCTCCTGGAGTCTCACGCCTCTGAGAATAAAGTTCAAACTCCTTAATTTGGTGCATAAGGCACATACAATGTAGCTTTGCTTTATGTTCCTATTTCTATCTCTTTCACACATGCTATTTGCTGGAAAGATTGATAATGTCTGAATGCGTGGTTTTTTTTTTTTAAGGTTTATTTATTTATGCATACAAGAACTGGGGTGTAGGCCAGAGGTGTGGTGGGTGAGAGGATTCACCAGAGACAGAGTGGGGAGCAGAACAGGTGGATCTACTGAAGTACACTGCTGAGGGGAGCAGCGGGCGAGACAGGAGAGGTCTGCTGTGCCATGTAGGAAGCTCCCTGGTCGGGGACTGAACTCGTGCTGCAGTGGCTCTGCATAGCTTCATAGTGCTGAGACTCAGCCGGTTGTGCCACCAGGGAGGCCCTGGTTTTGTCGTTTTTTAACACTTAGTTAGACATATGACACTTTACTGAACACTCATGATGCATTTATCACAAGTTCAGTTTATTTTCACAAAGTAATTGAGCCTTTGTAGCACCCAGATGAAGAAGCAGACAGCCAGGAGTCTGGAAGCTCTCCCACGCCCCTGTCACCCCGCCCCCAAGGATCACAACTAGTGTGACTTTAGCACATGGTATCATACTTTGCTTTTTTTCATTCAGCTGTATATTCTGGAGATTTTTCCATGCTGGTAGGAGAGGTGCACAGCTCACAGGCAGTGGTTGGGGCTGCACCTGTGGGTTCTGGCCTCTGTGCCTATGGAATTCCAGTTATTAAACAGCTTGAGTACCACACACATCATATTGTTTATGCAGCATATATGGTCTTCTCTATGTAGAGTACTCCTTCTTTACTTCTCTCTAACTCTTTAAAAATATTGCCTCTTCTAAAAGGTTCTCCCTAACCATCCCTCAACCCTTGCCCCATGACCGGAATCTGGTAGACACCCCTGCCTTGGCCTTCCTTATTAAACTGGACTGTTCTGTTAATAGACCTTCCTGTCTCATCCCCTGGAGTGTAAGCAACTGGAGGGTAGGGACTGATCATATTTACCTTGGTATTTTCACCTTTGAGCATATGCCTGGCTCATGGTAAACTTCAACAAAGTTGCATGAATAAAATAATTGAATAAGTGAATGAGATCCCTGGTTCACTAGAGATACTTTTTTTTCTTAGGGATTTTTAAAGACACTCTCTTTGCTTTATGTGTTTTCCCTCTTGGCCCAGTACTTAGTCTGGGATTCTTTTTAGTCCTATAAACAATTGCTGTTTCTCACTTAATTCTGGGACAGAAATACAACTGGCTCCAGAACTTCAAGTGGTACAGTATGTTCCCAAAGACATATGCTTTCCATAAGGGAGTCTGGATTCTGAAATGCATTGCAAGGATATTGGAAGGATGTACTGAAAGATGAAAAGGGGGAAAAAAAGAAACGAACAGCAAGAACAAAGAACAATACCCTGAGGCTAAGGAGTTGAGGAAACGTGGGTTTTGGTACAATAATTGGGTCCAATTAATGCATGTTGCTGTTTGCTATTTGGGTTTCTGTTTAGATTTATATTTTGATACCAGACTTTCCTTTTAGAATGTGTCAAGTTGGCAGGCTATTGGGAAGTGGAGTCTTTTCCATCAGAATAACGCGTGCCTTATAATCAGCCACACACGGCTGAGTCTCGTTTGTGTGAGAGTTCGTGGTCTGAGGCACTTTGAAGATGAAGGATTTAAGCACCATCACTGCCATTGCAAATGCACAGATTAATAAGGCAAGTTAGACTCACTGCTCTTTCTTTCATTTTCTAAACCTTCGCTGGCTGTGATTTGAAGACATCAGTTCTGGTCAGAGGAGGCAATTTCTCTCTACCATCCCTGCCAACCTTTGAAGCAGAGGCTGCTAAAAGCCTCACTGCAGCTGTGGGCCTGAGAAAACTCTTTGATGTTGTGGATGGTTTCTTGAGAAGGTTCTATTGCCTCCACTCTCTCTGGGTCACTCTCTCTGGGAAGCCTGCTGCTGATTCTCTTCACCTGTTTCTCTTGGACTTTCATTTGCCCCCAGCACAGACTAGGGTCAGGTGCCCTATTCTCCAACAATGGAGAAGGGAGGGAGAAAGGAGAAAGAAGGGAGAAAGTCCAATAGGAGCTGTGGTCTTAAAGGGCCCTGAGAACAGCAGTGCTGACTTGGAAGATTCTCTTGTTTTCTTTTTTAAAGATTTATTTATTTATGCATACAAGACAGGGGTGGTGAGAAGATTCACTAGAGACAGAGTTGGGAGGAGAACAGGCAGATCGACTGAAGTACACTGCTGAGGGGAGCAGTGGGCAAGACAGGAGAGGTCTGCTGCACCATGTGGGATTCTCCCTGGCCAGGGATCGAACTCATGCTGCAGTGGCTCTGCATAGCTTCATAGTGCTGAGACTTAACCCACTGCACCACCAGGGAGGCCCAAAGATTCTCTCGTTTTCTCCCAGCAGGCATTAGGGAGCACACTGCACTCCAAGGGACACGTTCTGTCGAGCACCTTGCCTTTTATTTATTTATTCATCTGTTCAACAAGTACTTATGAGCAACTACTATGGGGTCAGACATCGCTCTAGGCAACAGGGATTTGGCAGGCAGTGCTCCAGGGAAGAATCTCTGCTGCCATGGCTCACATTTGAGTTAGGGAGGCTGACAAAATAAGCCAATTGGCAGGGGAGGTGGTAAGCGCTACACAGGAAAATAAGGCAGGGGGTGGGACGAGTACTACCTTCCACAATTCTTAGTATCTATGAAGTAGGTAGAAGCTCCATTTTACAGAGAGAGAGTGAGGTGTCCACAAGTAAAGTGAGTTGTCCAAAGACTTCCAACTGCTAAGCTGGGAGGTTGAGATTGAAATCCAAGTCTATGCAGAATGAGATGCATTCCACAGCCCCTCGTTTATAAACAGATTCCTCAAACAGAAAACATTTTAACCAGCTTTCATCTCTTTAAAATGCCCTACTTTTGGTTCTTTAGCAACATCGGCCAGTTACCAGCTTCCTTGCAGGACTTACTCAGTTAATCACATTGCAAAAAGTTTCTGTGACCTCCCTGAGGCCTGTGTGCAGTGGGTGGCTCCTCTTTCAGAACACCTGCTGCACCCCCTCTGCTATCTGAGTCCTCTCGGTTGCTCTTCTCCTCACTGGACTGTTCTTAGAAGCCTCCTCTTATTCTACCTGCCCCAGCACATGCTGTGTTCAGAACTGCTCTCACTGACCCCAGTTATTCTTCCGGAACACCCTTCCTCGACGACGCCATCCCTGTTCACCATTCATGCCTCACTCAGCCACGCTTCTGATTGCTACTGTTGGCTGGAGCTCTGACAAGCACCAGGCTAAACTCTCATTGCGGATTATCTTCTCCATTCCTGTTTCCCAGAGAGAATGTTAACACCACCCATCCACTCACCCCAGACCAGGCGAATGACCCTCGACCACATCCTCTCATTTACTTCACATTTACCCGTCTTAAAGTGTACCAGCACCTCCCCCCTTCAGCCCTGCCCCACTACTCCCACTGACCACCAGCCCTTTTCCACCTCCATCTTCTTGTCTCCCTCCACGGCCTGATGCCAGTGTGCTTTGGTCAAATGTCTTGGTCAAAAGCCTCCAGCCCTTCCTAACCTAGCTTCTGCTTATCTCTCTGTCTTCATATTCTTATACTGCCTACAGCTACCCTCAGTCCCAGCCATTTGGAATTACCTGTACTTCCTTCAGTGGGCCGTGACATTTCATCACTTTGTCACATCCTGGCCGGCGCACCACTCAGCTTGCCTCCCTGCCAGCCTCAATTTTCTTGCGATAGCCCTAATCCAGTGCAAGCTACGCAATCTAAGTCATGCCATGGCCAGAAAGACATCTGCTTTGTCTCTGTGTCTTCCTTTCTCACAGCAGTGACAGGCACACGCAAGAGACTCTCAGTCCGCTCACAGGCAGACAAAGTTTGTAGACTACCAAAACCAAGTTTTTGCTTTTGTTTCGTGATTCCTAGCAAAATCCATCTCACTAGAACTCATGGAGCCATCGGCACCGGAGTCCTTCCAGGCTCACGGTGACCTGCAGAAATGCTAAGAGCAGTGTCCACTGCGTGGCAGCTGCTCACGGACCTCGTCTTGCTAACTCATATTTAGCTAATGTTAGAGAAAAATCAAATCCTACCTTGTGGTATGGGGCATAGTTAAGAAGATATAAAAATAGTTATAAATAGCATTGCAAACAGGAATTCCAGGACATGTGCTGATTTAATCAACAAACACCAAATGTTGAGATGTTTTCTCTTGTCAGAAATGGCACTAAGAGTAATGGGCCTACGCCAACTGTTCATCTCTCTGAGTCTTATTTTTCTTTCTTTCTTTTAAAAGATTTATTTTTATTTACTTATGCACACAAGAACTGGGGTGTTGGGCAGAGGTGCTGGGGGGGATGGTGGTGAAAGGATTCACCAGAGACAGAGTGGGGAGCAGAACAGGCAGATATACTGAAAAACACTGCTGAGGGGAGCAGCGGGCGAGGCAGGACAGGTCTGCTGTGCCATGTGGGAAGCTCCTTGGCCAGGGATCGAACTCGTGCTGCAGTGGCTGATGATAGCTTGATAGGTTAAGCTGAGACTTAACCCCTTGCGCCACCAGGGAGACCCGAGTCTTGTTTTTCTGATGTAGGTAATAAGGAGTTGGACTCAGTGACCTCCAGGCATGTCCCGCTCTCACAGTACAAAGATCTGACATTAACATTCACCGGAGGCTTATCATTTTCGCTCTTTACTCTCACAGCATTTTTACCTGCTGTAGAGGCATCTCCCGGTATCTGTCCAACCCAAAAGCCAGCAGACCCTCCTAGCCACGTGGCAACCAGGTAGTTACAGCGTGATCCTGGCCCTCGACTACAGTCGGCTGGTACAGGACTGGGCCTTGCCTGCAAATCGAGCCTTGACCTAAATAGATGAGGTTCAGTCGGAGCCGAGCTCTTATGAGCCAAGCACTGTGGCAAAGCTACCCAGCCCTTCTACGGCTGTTACTGAGCAGCTCCCACACTCTGGACACTCTTCTTAGCACTTCTGTAGGCCCCAGAGAACCTGGAAGGCCTGTCCGGTCCCAGTGGCTCTCCAGCTCCCAGGCCAGTCCTTCCTGAGGACATTGCTACCGGTGGGCTCCGTGAGACACCCCTGGGTCCTCCCAGTGAATTATCCTTTCTTTGATTAAATTAGTACAATTTTAGGCATCTTAACTGGAACGAAGGAATGTCAGCTATATACCCCTCACCACCACCAGCTCCCATGTCCTGCCCCGGTAGTCGTTCCATCTCTCCTTTTTCTGTCACCACCTATGGCAGCAGGACTCACAAATTAACTCAGACAAAGAGCCCAGATATAAGCAGTAGGCCTTCTTGGCGTCCTTTTCATGAATCTTTTCTTTCTTTCCAGTTAAGCATGGCCACATAAGAAGTGGGAAAAAAAAATAAAAACATTTAAAAAAACACACACAAAAGGAGGCAAAAGGGCCTCACGCAATTTCATTAGATAAAACCCACGCTCCTCATGCCAGTTCCAGCAGAGAAAACATCTTGACAAATCATGTCCTTTAGTCAAAACAAGTTGAGGTCCAAACACATGGAGTAGATATAAAATATATTATTTTCAGGAGACTAAAATCCAAACCACAAATCCCAGAAATGCATTTTAAAAGTGCTGCTTATTAGACATGCTAGTTTTAAATTATATTAACGTTGCAGTGAGGGGGGAAGGTATGTTTCGATTTATTAGATCACTATCAAGCTTTCCTTTAAGGAGATCAAGGTGCTTCTCATAGAAGCCTTTGGAGAGAAGACTTGGCTGCATGAAGAATGTTGGATTCTGTCAAAGCTGTTGCTCCCCATTTCAAAGTCCCCCTGCCCAGGCCCCCCACCATCCCTGGGGCACTGCCCTTTGAAGCCAATGGCTTTTTGTGGCTAACCACAAGCCTATCCTCTGGTTAAGGAGTGCATTCAGCTGACTTGAAACACTTTCTCAGAACCTCAGGAAAGAATGTTCTTGTGGGCACACATGCTCCTCGCAGCTTGTCTGCTGTGAGATACAGGGCTTGACAGAGCTAACTTGGGAGAGGAATGTCCTACAGCTCGGTTTCTTATCACCAAGGAGGTTTTTATTATTTTATTTTTGGAGATTATATTAGTATAAGAGATCACAGGTACAGCAGGCAGGCCTTCATCGTCTTCTGGACTCACTTATTTTGAAACCAGGTCAGCAGTACAAGTGAATTTTCTATCCTCTAGATTGGAGGAAAAGCTCTCAGAATCAGCCAAACACTGACCAGGCTGGTATTTAGGAGGAGTGCAGATTGCAGTTTCCAAAAATTGCTACAGCAGCATTTTCTGCTCCTCGTGCTGTTGCTCGCTTTTCAAGAGGAAAAGGCTGTGTCCCCTCCCCTTGGCCCTGGTGGGCATTTGTGACAGTCTCAGCCAATAGAGAGCTGCGGAGGTGGAGCTAGGGTACCTAGAAGGCGCCCACCTGGCTTTCTTTGTCAGGAGGATGTTTGCCCTTGGAAAGCAGCCACCATGCTGTGAGGAAGCCCAAGTCACATGGAGAAGCCTGTTTGAAGAGAACCGAGTCCCTTCACTAATGCACCGTTGGAGGACCAGTTGATGTCACCATGACCTGCTGACCAAGCAAGTGCACCATCTTGGGGGTGAATTTTTTGTTGAGCTCTGCCCAACGTGCAGGCTCATGAACAAAATAAATGATTATTCTTTTAAGCCAGGGTTTTGCAGTAGCTTCTTATACAACAATAGAAAACCAGAATGGGTGAGGATGAAAGACTTCTTTGGAAAGTCTGACTGATACAGGAAACATGCTAAAGCAATATAAAGAATGTGACTTTAAAACTTACAGTAGATTTTGAGATTTTGCCTTTAGCAAGGGCACAATTCAGTTGCCCTGACATCCTGCTCATGGAGGATTTGTTTGATGTGGAGAATCTTAGACACAGGCATTTTTCTTAACTTTCATTGCCTGCAGAAATTTACATAAGTAAGATGGATTTCTGTGAGTCACTTCCAAATGTCTGGGATGGAGAACTTCATTTCCCTATGGTACCGAGGCTGGCTGAGGAACAGCAGCAAATGCCTGCTGAGTGGAGCGCTTGCTCTCTCCCAGATGTGGAGGCAGAGCTTCTGAAGTGCTCCTGGTGGGTCAGCGGCCTGAGCTGTTTGGGACCTTCTGCCTCTGTCCTGGGCGGGGAGGGCCTCTCTGCTGGCTCTGTGAGCTCTGTCACGTGTACATAATTTCATGGCTCCCTACAGCTTTCCCTAGGAAGGACAGTCTACGTCCCCAGAGACTGAGATCAACAGGTAGGACTCACAGTGGAGAAGAAAACGGGGGTCTGGGAAAACAAATCACAGTCTTATAAATATAACACCTCTAGGCACAAAGAGGAGGACACTTAGAACTCCATATCTCTCTAGCAAGAGTAGTCAATTGTGAAACATGAAATACTGGGACGTCAGTGGGAGGTGTCGTCTTCCATTCCACTCACTTGTCCATCCAGCAGCTCGCTGGCATGCACCATGTGCCCAAGCAGTGGCTAGTGTCTGGATACAAGGGCACTCAAAGTGGCTCTTTTCTCAAAATTCACATTCTGACTGGGATCACAAAGTTGTAAAAATAATATTTTTGAATATTACATAGGAGTTATCATAGGACAGGCACTGTTCTGAGTGCTTTGTATGAATTAACTCATTTAATTATCATAACAGCCTTACCCAGTAGGTGCTATTGGGTTGTCTGAAAAGTCATGACACATTTTTTGCATAGAAAACATAGAAAAAATGTCATGACTTTTTTGACAGCCCAATGTTTTCATTCCCATTTTTCAGATTAGCAAAGTTAGGCACAGAGAGGTTCAACACAGTGCCCAGGCCACAGAGCCAGCAAGTGGTGGAGTTTGATTTCTCACCCAGACAGCCTGACACTGGATGAGTTACCACTATTCTCTACTGCCTCTTGTAAACAAATCCAGGCAGCAGAATGAAGTGAGTGCAGTCAGCATATACTAGATGTCTTTCTAGTTGTCACCAAACCAAATGAAAAAATGAGAGATGTTGAATAGAAAAGAGATTTGCAAGTTTCCCCGCCTACACTCTTCCTCCTATCTAACCACTCCACTGGGACGTTTCTCCTTTTGATTCCTCTTTGGGTTCTCACACCACAAAGTCAATTCCTTCTGTTCTCCAGAGGGGCAAAGAAGTCGGAAGAAACAGGTTTCCATGCTGTCCATGGAGACAGGAGAAGAGAGCATCAGGTTTCTTTGCTAGAGGGAGAGGCAGGTGCCCAGGTGGGGTGGGGGGATGGCACAGCTACTTTGGGTTAGGACACACACCCTTATTTCATCAGGCACCACTTTTTGTTTCTTTCGGGCTCAGTACCAGTGGGTCTTGAGTAAGATGGGGGGAGGAAGTAGACCCCAGAGGGAAAAACTAGGACAGTAAGTGTCAAGAAAGCAACGACTCTTGGCTGCTGATACAGATGAAGATGCCCCGTGCAGAGGCCACTTGACGGCAATGCAGAGATTTCCGCTCCTGGAGTCATGCTGCCAAGCAGGCATGAGGCCACGTCGCAGAAAAGCAGGCGGGGTACCAGCAGAGGGGCCCTGGGGGACCCCTACATTGTTCTCTCTCACATTGGCTGTTGTGATGAACAACTCAGAAATGGATTTTATTCACGAGCTGCCTAGATTCTGGAAAGGGCAAGCGCTAGTGCTCATGAGCAGCTATGAAGAAAAGAATCAATGACACAAATACTAAACTTCTAAGACAATGTCCAGTGCTATCCTGGAGCCAAGAAATCTCTTGCCAAAGAGCATGGGTTTTGGAATAAGACTGACGTAGGGGATAAATCCTAGTCTCACTTTCTTGGTGCTCTTTGGAAGACCCTGAGAACTGAGGAGAGTTCACCCCAAACCTAGCCTTCTGGAAGCTCCCATCTACTGCTTAACCATCTGGGTTAAGGGTAATTCCCTCAAGGGTAAAGCAGAATCTACCTCCTAGGGATTGTGAGGTTTAAATATAAGAGATGAAAACAGCGGTGTGGACCTTATTGCCCTGAGGTGCACTCTGGCCACAGTGCGGGCTGTGTAACTTTGGGTAGTGAGACCGATGCCAAACAGGACCAGTAGACTAGCAATGGCCACAGCCATGTTAGTCTCCGACTCAGCAGAGCAGGAGACACCTCCCAGTGCTTTCATCCCTGCCTCACAGAGGTGACCTCAATGGGATGGAAGGAAGAGTCAGCCGATGAGGTCCATTTAGGAAACAAAAAAACAGAACAAGTCTCTCTTGAGGTGCTGGGTGGGAGGGCTCTGCAGACCATCGAGTCTCTCCCCACACCCTGCAGACAGATGAGATGCTCTTGGCAACTGAGAGCAAAGGCCTAGCAGCTGGGAGCTGGGGAAGAGATCCCCACAGCTGCTGGGAGAGCACAAATTCCTTTCTCTTAAATCCATTACTTGGAAACCTCTCTTGGAGAGCAGTCTCAAAGGGCAGGGGTTTTTCATCATGAGCCCTAACTCTGGGTTTGAATGGGGAGACACCTAAGCAGCCCAGGTTTGGCCCAGGACAGTTCCAAATATCTTCCTAGGGAGATCAGTTACGGGAGTAGCAGGAAGGAGACCTGCATGTCCGCTCTGGTTGCGTTACTGCTGGCTTAGAGTCTGATTGTCTGGCTCTGTCCTCTGGCTTTTGGAGTGGATCAGTCGTGCTGGCATATGCATTTATGGAACGCTGTAAGGTCAGATCTATGCAGATTAATTCATGATTTCAAAGACTCTTTGAAGCTGGTAAAACATTCTGTTATTTCTAAGAGATATTGCAATTGAAATCCTGGCATAGACTGGGAGGTCAAACTAATTCTGTTTAGATCCTTTAAATTTAGAAACTTTACAGTGGGCTAAAAATAGATCACATTTGTATACTTTTCCTCCTTCACCCCCTACAGCAAATGCTGTTCAGCATTTTTAACCTTGCCTCGAAGTTAGCCAGGGAAACCAGCATCTACCACCTGGGACTCTGCTGGGTCCAAACTTAAGTCATTTCAAATGGGTTTTGGCATATGCTAGTCTTATAGTAGAGCAGAGTTATTCATCATCCTACATAGTAAGTCCTAGAATTAAGAGCAAAGGACTATTACTAATAGTGAGTAGTGTACTCAGGATTCTTGTTCAGTGAATACATAGGCCATGAGAAGTTTTAAGTGCGCTCTCCTGGAGGGCTTGTGTCTTTACGTATTGATCAGAAAAGATCACTGGTGGGTGTAGGTGAAAAGAAGCTATATGAGACTGGAAGCCAGGGTGTTTGTAACCCAAAGCTAAGTAAAGAATGAACTTAATTTTAGAAGAGCCGGGCTTTTTCTTATATGGTCCTTGCCAGGGTTAAGGAGGTGCCTGCATTATCATGCCCAGAAAAACAACATCACCCTCGGCATTACCTCTTCATGGTTACCCTACCTTCATGAACATGCTGAATCCAGTTTTAAGAAGATCAGTCAGGCCTGAAGACATATGCTCGATATCAACTGGATCTGGCCTCTCTGGATTAAATATTTCCTCCACAACCTGTTTCAACAATGGCTTGTAGGACGCCTGCAAAGACAAAACATGTGCTATAAGCAAAGGGCCTGTCGGGTCTGTCTGGAGGAGGTTAGCTGTAGCTGCCCTACACAAAGCAAAATAAGTTCATTTTTATACTGAGCCATGGCTGTGCTTCTTTGTGTGTGAAAAGACAATTATTAACAACATTGGCTTTTCGGGTAAAATTTCACTTCAATACGCTAGCAATATTTTGTTTCTATACTCCCATCTCCCATCTAACAAGCAAATACAAATGCAAAGGTACAGATATCTCTTACCAGAGCTATAATCAGCACAGACTAATTTTTCAGTCACAACTTAAAGTGATGGTTTTATGTGTGAGGGCTACTGGAGAGCAAAGTATTGTCATTTGTTGGAGTCATGAAGATGGTTTCCTGTTTTTCCTAAACATTCTTAGAATTATATCTCCTTCTAGTAGGAGCTCAAATGCTTTCTTACAATGCATCGCCTAAAGCAATCCCTCCTTCCTTACAGAGTTCAACTCCAAGTAAGACTTGACCAGAAACAGAAGTCAAGATGCCACAAAGGAATCTGACAAAGTCAGGGCTGGGAGAAAGCAGGCCTCGTGGTTCTGAAGAATTTCAGTAGAACTGAGCGGACGTTAATTTACAAGAACGCCCACAGTGTGATGAATGGCACTAGATCCTTCCATGTTTAGCTGACGTTTGCAGGCAGCAGCAAATATCTGAGCACTGCACTTTTGGAGGTTCCTCCACCTGTTTCCTGGGCTCTCCGCATAACTATGTTCTTCCTCTGCTCTACTCTTCGCATCAGTGGGGCCATCTTCCTCCTGGTCCTGTTGCCACCTCTGCTGTTCGAGTTGCACGTCGCATGGGGGTTGGGAGCACGGAGAGCAAAGGAAGAAGGAACGCATGACCAAGGCACCATGATGCTCTGTGGTGGGCTGAGAAAACGCAGGTTCTGAGAGAGCTCTGTTGAGATGTCTTCAACTCTGCTTCTGTCCTTACATCAGTCTGTGACTCTGTCTACCAGGTGTTGAAGATATTTGGTGTACTGACTTCATCTTGCTTTTCTTATAATCATTTGTTTGACTCTTATTTTCCCTTGATTTCACTTGTCTGCCTTAAAATGTCTTAGGAAAAAAGCAAGGTATAAGCCATCAAGATCATAACCAGTCATTAATCTAGAATGTAACTGGGGCATTTATTAGGGATAAGATGCCGGAAGAAATAGCACTTGTTCGATTGAGGAATGCAGTCCTTTGATGTTAATTATTCAAACCACCATTGTCTGTTCAGAGATCTCACAGGACAGGTAAGGCAGCAACACCCATAAGACAGCATAAAAGCAAAAACAAAACTATGACCTATGGCTCGACTTTCCTCATAATAAAGCTATGCCAGGATAGAGTTTTTAAATCCAGAGGTTTTGGTGAGGCCAGAGGGAAACAGGTACTATCATATATTTTTTGGGGGTAGGGGTGTAAATTGTTACAATCAATGTGGAGAGTAATCTGGCAATACCTATCACAATCACAAATGCACTTGACCTAGCAATTCTGCTTCTAGGAGTCCACCCTGTAAATACATGCAAATGAGACTCATATAGGTCTGCTTATTGTTTTTAATACCGAAAGACTGGAAACAACTCAAGAGCCCATCAGTTGGAAGTTGTTTACCAAGTGGGATACAAGCTCACAAACAAAGAGAGAAGTTCTGTGCTTATAAGGCAGAAATCATGGGAGTAATAATGGGTGAGTGACAAAAGCCAGGTGAGGAACAGAGGGTATATGGGCTGGCATTTGTGGAAAATGTGTCAGAGGGAACACGAAAGCCCGCATTTGCTGAAATATGCAAAAAAAAAAAATCTCTGGTCCACAGACACTGCTACAAGGATGAGGAGTGGGGACCAGACAAGGGTCAGAAGTAGGAGGAAGTCTTTACTGTATTGCTTTTTAAAAAGCACAGTTAAGGGCCTCCCTGGTGGCGCAGCGGTGGAGCTGTCGGCGGCGCGCAATGCAGGTTCGATGCCCAGCCGGGGAGAGTCCCAATGGTGCGGCAGACCTCTCCTGCCTCGCCTGCTGCTCCCCTCAGCAGTGTATTTCTGATCTGCCTGTTCTGCTTCCCGCTCTGTCTCTGGTGAGCCCTCTCGCCGCCCCCTGCCTCTGGCCTGTACCCCAGCTTGAAAAAGAAAAAAAAAAGCACAGTTAAGGCGCCACTACAAATAGTAAGAGTGATGTGTTTTTCTTTTAAAAATCAATACATTTTTTATGCATAGAAAAGACTGCAGTAAAGTGCACTAAAATGTTAATTAGGGCTATCCCTAGGTACTGGGAAGAGGGGACATTGTTTTCTTTTTGCCAAATCTTGAGTCATCAAAGAATCCAATAAATATTTTCAATGATAAAAAGAAGGTCATGAAATGGGCTCTGAATTCCATAATCCTCTCCCCTGAGGAAGTTGTGTTGAGAGCCCTTCTATCATTTCAGCCTTTTTGGACATTAAATCTCCTAAATTTAAACTTTAATCTCTTTAGAAACTGTTCCCCAAGGAAAAGTCCTTTGGGTAATACTCTGCTGCCTTATCAGCATTTTCATTAAATATTCATTCACTCACTGACTTTGTACTTAGTAGAATCCAAGTTTTTGCTGGACACATTATCAACTAGCTAAGAGACTCCACTCTCCCGCCTTCCACTTGGGTATGGCCATGTAGTAAATTCTGGACGATGGAATGTGAGCAGAAGATGAGTGGAACGGTCAGAAGTATCCTTTTTTCAAAGGGAAGGAGATGCTTTCTTCTCCTTTCTCTGTTCTGCTGCCTGAAACATAGAGGTGAGGCCTGGCGCTCCAGCAGCCATAATGGAGGGTAGGGGCCATTCCTTTGAGGTTGGAGCAGACACCTGGGAGGACCTTGGTCAGGGAAGTCTGTTGAAGAAGCTGTAAATAACTAGGACAGACAGAAAAAAGCAGGACCTATTTTACAATGCAAAACCTTGTATGTTTAAGTATTTTTCAGCTCCCTGTTTCTTGCAGCTGGCTGAAATTCTGATAGAAAGGGCAAAGGGAATATGAAGAAATAAAAGACTACTACTTTCCTTTTAGAAGCTTAGTTATTTGTTAGCCTATATTTTCTACTGAATAACTGTAAGTTGAATCAGAAATACACCATAGACTGGCACATTTAGGGAAGGAGAAAATATACCACCCACCCTACAAAAACCTAAAAACTTCTTGTTCTCCATAGGACGCATCTTCTGTAAGAAGCAAAAGTAGTGATCCTGAAAAGAACTCAGATACAGGAAAAGGTGGTTCTGTTAAAATGCCGTATTTAGCACTTCCTCCACACAAGGCCTGCTAGATAGGCGACCCCAGTGTAGACAGGAGAGAGAAGGAAGTATGGCGGGTATGGATTGCCTCTCTCCCACTTTCCACTAAACTCTGGGGAATGACATACCCAGAGAGAAAACACCCACTGAGTTGGGGTTCTCCTGGGGGTAGAAAGAGCTTTGGAAGTGCCATTCCTTAGTATCTTCATTCCTGGGATTATGTGATTACTGTATGCTACTGGGAAAGGCTGTAAACTTGTTTCATTTTTTAAGGTTTGCAGGTAACATCTATTTAGAATGAGAAAAGAAATCACAATTTAAATACAGAAAAATAACCAACATATAATACTAATTTCTAAAATATCTCTATAATACCTGGTGAAAGGGACAGCTTTCTCCCTTACTATCTTTTCATGTCAGAGCATTCTGAATTATTCCATATAGCAAGATGGGATAGTTATTAAACTATTGTCTCAGCTCCAAATCCTCCTCCGTAGTCTGCTCCGTCCTGTGATGCTGGCTCCTCTTTGTCATATGGGTCTGTGGCAGAGGCAGGAACAGCAAGTGGGACTTGGTCCAATCTGTTTGTTATGCTTGACAGTATCAGCCCAACTATGGTGCCTCACCATTTGAAGTTATCCCTTTTCTGAGGAATCCAGTAATAGATTTTTGTCATGGAATCCAATAAATGACCTTTCTTTTTTGTACTTTTACTTGTCACCAAAAGCAC
Organism: Scalopus aquaticus; assembly: GCA_004024925.1. Taxonomy (NCBI): domain Eukaryota; kingdom Metazoa; phylum Chordata; class Mammalia; order Eulipotyphla; family Talpidae; genus Scalopus; species Scalopus aquaticus. Next base: position 51,772 of record PVIJ01003756.1, read on the forward strand.
ATGAAATGATATAAATATTATTAATTTAAAGAGGTGTTGATAAATATTATATACAAAAAGATTTCTAAATTCTTCATGAAGTGACTAAATAGCACTGTACATTTAGACAGTAAAATTTGGGAAAGACTTTCTGAGGTACAAGACAGCATACGTCTCGTAATTTCTTAGCAAACATATTTGTTAGTTTTTTCAGTTAGTATTTTAATGAGAACATTTGACTCCTTCCTCTCGGCCACTTAATTTGGATTGCTTTGTTCTCCATTTCACTGAAATTTGACTGGAATGAATTGCTTTGGCTATGACTTCTGAGATGAGGATCCTCTAACTGTCATGGAATTTTCTTTTCAGCCAGAAACAACTCGCTTCTCAGCAAAGGGCAGAGGACAGTGATATCTGCCCCTAGTGACTTGCTAGAAAGGACCAGAGGGGAGATTAGTCATACAGTGTGCCTCAACATTCAGAGGGTTAACCACAGTAATTTAATTTTCCTAATCAAACATTCTCTCTCAGTTTACCTCTTTGGCAGGGTAGGAAGAGGAATTAAAAACACAGATAAAAATTTTATTTTTACCTTTTCTTGCTGGTTATTTATTTCTTGCTTCTATCACATCAGGGTGGGTTGGAAACGGCGGGTGGGGGGGGGAGGTCTATGTTCTACATGATCACTCAGAGACCCAGATTCCTGCTGTGAGTGGGTCGTGGGTCTGCCCTTCCCTAGGGCCTGGAAGCCCACACTGAAGCCTTTGCAGCATCCCATCAGCAGACGGTGAAAGGAGAGGATGATTTTCAAAGAGATTTTATGGGCTCAGCCTAAAGTGACAAGTAGTATTTCTACCCACATTCATTGGTCAGAATGAGTCAGATTTATGTGCAAGGGAATGTGGGCAATTGATCTGTGTGCTCCAGACAAAAGCAAATGGAGTTTGGGGAACATATAGCCCTGTCTCTATCACAGACACATTGTAAAGTTTGGATTGAAACCTTTAATATAACTATTTCCTTAATAATTGGCAAGTTGCATGCTGTAAGCAAGAGATTATTAAGCCCCTTTTCCCTGCTGCATAAGAATTTGACCTTTGGTTAACTTTCTAGCTCTGTTTCCCTGGAAACCTGATAAGGGAAGAATGTCAAACTCTGCAGCCCTGCAAGATTGCTTATGATAAAAATGACCCCTTCTTAGTACATTGCATGAGACTGGGGGAACTACAAACTGGCCAGAAAGCCTGAGCGCTGGGCTTCTCTGAGTACAATGACTCTAGCGTGACTGGGCACCTCCCTTGGAGGAACACAGGAAGCTGTGTGGTTGCTCAACAAATGAGCTTCTAACAGAGGGGTGCCTGCCCCTACCCCTCCCCAATCCCCCTTCATGGGAGTCCAGTTCCCTCACTCCTGAGCTGTCACCTCAGACCAAACTGAACGGCTCCCAGACAGCAGCATGGACTGTTTCCAGGATGACCATGAGGTCTAGTCTGGAGAAGAAATCTGCCTGCTGCACCCTGATGGCGAGCAACGTTTGCCCCCTCCGAGTTTTTTCAGACCAATTTTCCCTTTAATCTTGGATTCTCATGCCATCTTCCAGGGACCCCCTGCCTTCTTCAGAAAGTGATGGGGTAATTTTAAATAAATGCCTTTGTTATAACAACTTCTTTTTTCTTAACCATAATATTGTTAGGTATTTTTATGATTCTCATTGTTCAAAATGCTTATGGATTGCTTATATCCAGAACTTGGGGTGAGGGGGGGGGTGTCATCCAAGGCCAACCCTTCATCTGGCACCTGTAGTAAATAACTGGGGCCCATGGAAATGAAGGGACTTGCCTAAGGTCACAGAAAAAGTCTGTGCCAGCCGCAGTTATAAAGTGATGGCTGACTCAATCCAGCTCATGCCACTGCATCGAGCCTGCAGGACAAGTGAACTGAGAGGCCTTCAGATCCAGGACAACCCAAGACTGAATTGGAATGGGGTTTGGAGTTCATCTAGAACAAACCCCTCCTTTTGGAGAGGTTAAAATGGAAACTTTTCTTTCTTTGAATCTTAAAAATACAACACAGATTAGAATGTTGCTTTAAAGCATATGTACTTGCCTGGTGGGTATGATTTCCAGGAACATACACAGATTTAAACTGTTTCATGAGATTCCGAGCTCCAGCAATATCCCGAAGTGAAGTAAAGAGTTCATCCACAGCAATTTTGGATTTGTGAAATGTCAGGTTAATTGAAGAGTCACAGCCTGAAACAATACATGAGATATTTTCTTGGGTGAAGAAATCTTTAAATTACATTTTAATCATGACAGCTTGAGCCCCATGGAACATGGTTTTTTTTATTTTTTTTATTTTAACCCCATTTCCCCTGGCTGTTCACAACTGCACTGTTTGAATCATCCATGAGCAATGAAACGTATAACGTCAAAGGCATTGAGTATAAATGCCTTTGACAGAAGTAGAACTCGGAATTGCCCGGGATCGCAGCCACTGGCTTCAATCCGTAGACTGCAGAAGTTTCACAGAAAGAAAGCTCCCCGGGGTCTACAATCTGCAGGACACAGCTTTAAGAAAACAGGAGGAGACAAAAGAAAACACAAGTGAGTGCTCTGATGAACCTCTCTCGCTTGAATCCCACCAACAGTCCCCATCAAATAGACAGCGAGAATGAGGAAGATGAGAGAGGGCTCCGTCACAGAACTTGCCGGGATGGGCATCTGTCTAATGTGCTAACAAAGCACATGGCGTGTTTGAAAAGGCAGCCATTCAAAGCTGGCCCAACCCAAGGGGGGCTTAATAAGAAGGCAGCTCTCAGCAATGATTTTGTTTCTTTGTGAAACTTACAATAAGTATTTCATTCTTAATCTTGTTAGAAGCTCAATCAGAAGAGAAATTATCATGGATAAGTTAGAAGTTTAAAAAAAAATAGAAGATTAAAGAGTATTTTTGACTCCTAAAATACTGCAGATATATTAACTCACTGCTCCTCACATCACCCTTCGGAGATAGGAGCTATTATTTCCCCCATTTTCAGGAGGAAAGAACCAAGGTACAGAGAAGCTAAGTGATACAGTCCTGTCAATGCTTGGCCCATATCAACTCAGTCATCCTGGATGTCACCATGAGTTTTGGGAACAGTTCTTGTGTAGCCTGAAATGCCTGCATGTCTATCTCTCTGTCTCCACCTCTCTTCCTGGCTGCAGGATCTCTCCACTTGCGGGGCGTGCCTGGCCTTCATGTGGGGTGGGCTGGCAATTCTAGAGCTGGCACTCATAGGAATATCCTGGCTTTCTCAACCCTCAGGGGGACAATTCTAGATGACTGACACAGTCTAATTGTGGTTTCCACTGTCTTTTCCAAGGTACCCCTGCAGGACTGAGCCTCAATGGCCCACAATAATACCTCATTTATTACTACCCTCTTGATTGGCTTTCCTTACTGCTCTGTCTCACTTCCTCACCTTCTGACTGGGCTCCCTGGGATGGCTTTCCAAATTGCTTACCCCCACACCTGTGTCTCAGGACATCAGAGCTTCCACAGTTATTTAAACACAGGTAACCTGGCCCAGAGACTGGATTCTTTTTACTTTTAAAATTTTTCTTATATCGTTTTACATTTTTGTGCAATATTTGGTTTTCCCCTCAAGTGTAATACTTAATCTCCCACCACCACATCACCTGAGAACCATCACCATAGTCCCTTGTGCAGAATCTATATTCTTGGGGGGGGGGCAGTTTCATTGCGTACAGTAAATTAGTTTTTAGTATATTCATGTTGTTGTACAATCATTGCTTCAAGTAACTGTGGAACATTCTTATCATCCCAACAAAGAAACTCCATACCTATTAACTGTCACTTCCCATTTCCTTCTAGTCTGGGCAACCTCTAATCTGCATTCTGTCTCTTTGGATTTACCTATTCCACACATTTCAGTAAGTGGAATAATAATAGGAAGTGTGACCTTTAGGAACTGGTTTCTTTCACTTAGTATAAGGTTCTTCAAAGTTCATGCATGTTGTATCACATTCTTTTTATTGTTGACTAATATTTACCACATTTATATATCCATCCATTTATATATCCATTTATTGTCTGTCAGACATCTGGGGTTGTCCCCAAATTTTGGCTACTATGAACAATGCTGCTAGTGTTACGTGTACAAGTTTTTGTGTGCACATACATTTTAATTTCTCTTGAGTATACATCTAAGAGTAGAACTGGTGAGTCCTATAGAAACTCTGTATTTAACCTTTTGGGATGCTTCTAGGCTATTCCCAAAGTGCCTGCACCATTTTGAATTACCACCAGCAGTGTAAAAGAATTCTGATTTATTTGCATCCTTAAAACACTAATAATCTACTTTCTTGATGGAAACTATTCTAGTAGGTGTGAACCAGTCTCAGCCAGTTTGAACTGGTTGGAAACAGTCTCAGCTGACTTGAAACAATCTCAGCAAGTTTGAGCTGGTCTTAGCCAGACTCAAACGAGTTTGAACTGGCTCAAACCAGTTCTAAGCAGCTGAAACCGGTTCCAACCAGCTAAAAGCAGTTCAGACCGGCTCAAACCAGTCTCGACTGGCTTAAACGGTTCCGATTGATTTAAACAAGCTGAAACTAGTTCCAACTGGCAAAAACCAGTTCATACAGGTCTCGACTGGTTTAGGCTGGTTCAAACCGGATGAAAGAGGGTCTGACCACTTTAAATGGGCTGAAACTGTTTTTGACCAGCTCAAACCAGAAAAGACTGGTTTAGACCGGCTGAAACTGGTTCAGACCGACAGAAACTGGTTCAGACCGGTCTCTACTGGTGTAAACTGGTTCCAACGGTTCAAACAGGTTGGAAAAGGTTTTGACCAGTTCAAAACGGTTCTTACGGGTTTAAACCAGCTTCGACCAGTTCAAACTGATCCAGACCGGCTGAAACTGGTTCCAAACTAGTTCAAACAGCTTCAAAATGGATGAAATCAGTTCCAATAGGCTGAAACTGGATCCAATTGGTTCCAAACAGTTCAAAACGGCTGAAACCGGTTCCGACTGGTTCAAACTGGCTCCGACTGGTTCAAACAAGCTGAAAACCTTCAAACTGGCTCAAACAGGCTCAAAGTGATTCCAACCGGTCCAAACTGGTTCAAACCGGCTAGAACCAGCACCGACCAGTTCACACCTGTTGTGACCAGCTGACCCGGTTCCAACCGGCTCAAAGCAGCTGAAACTTGTTCCTATGGCTGGAACTAGCTCAAAGCGGCTGGATCCAGTTCCAACTGGTTCAAACTTGTTGAAAACGGCTTGAACCAGCTCCGACAGGTTCAAACTGGTTGGGGCTGGTTTAAACTGGCTGAAACCAGTCCCGACCAGTTCAAACCAAATAAGACCGGTTCAAACTCGTTTTGGCTGGCTGGAACTGACTCCAAACTTTTCAAACTGACTGAAAACCTTTCTGACCTATTCAGATTATTTCTGAATGGTATAAACTAAAATTGGCTGTGATTGCTCTGACTTATTTAAAGCAACTGAAACGGAATACACTGTAGATGGCTCTAACCAGATTTCATTTGTTGAAACAACTGAAACAGAAACCAAATGAACCAGCCTTAAATGAGTTCTAACTGGACCAGAAATAGTCTTTCAAGTATGCCCAAAGACAATTCAGCTAATAGGCTAAATAATTTAATTTAAAGTAATTCATTTACGTAAAGTAATTTTTTATAGAAGAGAAAGATGAATCCAATTTTTCTTGTGGTTTATTTCATTTATTTTGAAAGTGAGGAATATAATGTTCTTCCATTACAATGAGTTGACAAATAATCTATTGGATTAAAGATTACTGAAATTATACTTGAAACATTAATTATAACTTTTGTGTTTTTGTGTGTGATTGTGCAATTGCGAAGAGTTAAGTCAACTGTCGAACACGTTGTCTGACAGAAATATTTACAGATTCTGTAATATTTCTACTCAGTAATTCTACTCAAATGTACCAACAGAAAAACAAGACTGTCAAAGAAATTGTTGAAGGAAAATAAAATATTCTAAGTTCACAAAGGAACATTTTTCTGAGTATAATCAATTATACCCAGTGTTCAAAACAACTATATAAGGGCAATTTCCATCTAAAAACATCAATTCTTTCAACCTGTCTATTATCATCAAAGTAATGAACATGTTCTGCAATGTACATGTTTTTAGACACCAGCAAAGGGGGATCATTTTTATCAGTCTCTAAGCATTTTTCATACTTCATATCAATCACTAAAAAGCAGGTTTGCTTTCATTCACCCAAATTCTCTAATGAAAGTCTCTCTCTCTCTCTCTCTCACACACATACACACACACACACACACACACACACACACACACACACCACACACATTTTAGAAATGCAGATCAGAGAGGATAAATGACTTATGCAAGATCACACCACTGTCTCCAACTAAGGTTCAAAATATCTGCCTGATCACAGGTCTGAGTTCCTCCATACACCGTCTCCCACCATTCAGATATAATTGCTCCTCTCAGCTATCTTTCATGTGTACTAAGAGCAACTATATAAAAGATGAATGAAACACTTAATTCACCCTTAATATAGAAGAAATGCTTTTTAAATGGAGCATGTGGCAAATGTCTTTCTTCTTGGAGACCTGGGCCTATCCCTGGGGTGGACACTGCAGTGTTGTTTATAGCTAGACCCCAGGCTTGACTTTTATGCCAAACAAGGTGCGGGGCTCCCAGCCGGTGCTGCACACCCTCCTTCAGATCTCTGCTCCATCAGGTGCTATATTCAGTTACTTCTCACAAGCCTCTGTCAGCCTGTTCCGTTTGGCCAGCTTATGAGGTAACGGTGTTTTGCAAGGGAACTCTAAGTGTACAATTCCAGCCAATTCTCATTTAATCCACTTAGTTAAATAGATAATAAACTAGAAGCTGATTTTAGCCTTTAGCTAAGTACAACTGCAAACGTGAGTTGCCTACTTCTTGATAAGAGAGGTCCCCAATCCCCTCAGGCACCTCAGTGTTCTTCTAAAATAGGGGATGACTCATGCCCCTTTAATTTCCTTCTCTGCAGGCTTGGGGATCTCTTGAGCAGGGGTCCAGTTACTCCTAGGAACAACCAAATAAATAGGGCTCCTGTGTCATGCCCCCCTCCCTCTACTCCCCTCTCACCATCTCCACTTACTGAAGCTGCTTTACTTCACAATTGAGAACAGTGGTTTCCACTGCTTTGTACACCTCAGGAACCCCCTATTCTAGCAACAGCAAAACGAAAGTGGAGAGAAAGCTGAGTAGCTTAATGATCCTCCTGAAATAAATCTGCACTCCTTACTCTAATCTGACTCATTCGTCTCTTCTGTTTTGTTTTATAGGGAAGCAGGCCTAAATCTTTCTGGTACCTGGGGAACCCTTTAAAAAACTACATTACCACAAGTTTGGTTTTATTCTTTAGATATTCAGGGAAAGAAAGCATTTCGTATCAGGAAGCTGCTGCATATGCGGCCTCTATCTGGATCACTGGTGCTGAAGTAGCCCTCACGTGAGGCCTTGCAAAATGCACGTGCACACACAATGGACACACACATGCACACAAACACCCACGCACGGGTCAGACAGAAAGCACATCACCTGGATGGCTGCATAGACAAGCCAAGTTGAGGGCAGCAGGAGGGCATGGTCAGAATAAGGTTTGAAATTTAGCCTCACAGTTCTAAGGGCCTCTTCCATCTAATTGGGAGGAACAAGGGTCAAAAAATATCATTTGAGCTTGGTTAAGAGGTTTTTTCCTCATCTGGCCCCGACTTCTCCAACATGGTCTCCTCATCCCCATACTGGCCCAGAGGTTGAGAACATCAGGCCCACTTTCTAGTTTACATCTCTGTCCTGCTGCCTCTCAGCAGACCCCAGCAGCAGGAGGCCCACCCCCACGGGCTCCTCCTTCGCTCTAACTGCACACTGGCCCAGGGGCCAGAAAAGGGGGAGCACCGGGAGGTCACAGCCTGCCTCATCCATGCACCCAGCACTCTGACAACGCCTTTTCTCTCTTTTTAAGCCATTGTTTTTAAAATGGAGTCTTTCCTCATGGCTCTCAATAAATGTTTGGCAAATAAAAATAAAACCAAACAAACGAACAAAAAAACTTTAGCAAGTGGCATCACATCCTTAGTGAGGCTGACTGTATGAAGCCACTGGAGCAGGGCAGACTGGGATGTGCGTAAGTAAAACTGCAGTAGACGCCCTCTTTTGCAGATGTGTTTGGGACCCAAAGGGGACTGGAAGTCATTAAAGAGGGAGGTAATGAAAAATCTGCCTCTCACACACATACACACACACATATAATTTTGGTTTTAATTAAAACATTAATGCTTGTTTATTCATTAATCTTTTAGTCAAAGGCCAAGGTGTTTTCTGCTGATCAGAGTTCTAACTTAAAAAAAATTATGTACGAAGTAGAATTTCCAATTTTAGTCCATTTAAGGTCGAAGAAGCAGCTAATCACACTTTAAGTTAAGGCACAGTCTCAGGGCAGAATACTTTAAGATTTTAATGTTTTTTTTCCTTCAATCTGTTACAATCTCCTATTTGCACCAACTATAAAAGTATTTTTTTAAAGATTTATGTATTTACACATACAAGAACTGGGGTGTAGGCCAGAGATGTGTGTGTGTGGGGTGTGTGTGAGAGGATTCACCAGAGACAGAGAGGGGAGCAGAACAGGCAGATATACTGAAATACACTGCTGAGGGGAGCAGTGGGCAAGACAAGAGAGGTCTGCTGTGCCATTTGGGAAGCTCCCTGGCCAGGGATCGAACTGGTGCTGCAGTGGCTGTGGATAGCTTCATAGTGCTGAGACTTAACACCTTGCACCACCAGGGAGGCCCTACAAAAGTATTTTTAAAATGACTCACCTTTACTAAGTTTTTAAAAACATTTAGTTTGGTTGTCATTGAATCTTTTCTTTTTGAATTCACAGTCCATGAGGATATAAGAATATTTAATCAAAGCTTGTAATTTAATTACAAATACAACTGGCCTGAGCAAGTTTGGGAACATAACTGACTCATGGAAATCACACAACTCAACTGGGAAAAGCAGATGTGTCCGAACACATAGAGATGGCCTCAGAGCTGTGAGGAGTCAGAGCTCAAGCCCTAGTCTCATTCTGTTTTAAAGAGGGACTGCAGAATGTCAGCTATTCTGGTGAATGCGTCATATGAAGGCTGGTTAAAACATGTGAATTCTATATGTACAGACATGCAGTTGACATCAATCATACTTATATCATGCTATATATAAATAAAAAATGCATAGTACACAGTTCCGAGCTTCTACAATTACACTACACAGATAATTGTACCTATGTTATCAATCTAAAGTTTAATGGCTTAGTGTGACTTTTAAGTTTCTCCAATACAAAAAAAAAAAATCATAATCTGAAAGAAAACCATAATCTGGGTTGTCAGACTTTAGATCTTACAGAGCCAATTTCCTCTTTTACCCCAAAGTCCTCGACCTGTACTACAAGGCAGAAGTTCTTTAGCCGGTGTGGCAGTAATGACATAATAATCTGCTTGGATGTGTGTGTTAGTGAGGCTGGCCCAACACAGAAAACCAGAGTTAGAAATATCCTAGCCAGGTCACAGAGGTTGGCCACGTCCTGAAGTCCCTCTAGAAGTCTCCATTCGGGATCCTAGACCACACTGATCCCACAGGTCTGGGTGCATGAGTCCCGCTCATTGCCCTGGAATTTCAGTCTGTGTCCCCACTAACAAAGGGGGGCAGGAGAGGAGGGGTAGCAATTGGACTCTTCTTGGTTTACCATTGACCTCTGGCACAGCCCTGGCTCAGAGATATATATTAAATAAAAGAGTGGGGGAAATAGAGAGGTGATAGGAAAAAGTAGAATCACTTTAAAGCAACATCCCTGATTTTCTCAAGCAGCTGACAAACCATCTCTGCAGGAAATTTCAAACAAAGAGCTTCCAGATGGTTTTGAGTAATTACAGCCTACAAACGTAAGTGCATCAACTCCCAAAAAGGCTACTTTAGAAGAGCAACCTCAATTGGCTGTGCAAATTCTGTTTGTCTGTTTAACAAGCAAAACTGAACTCTATATGGTTTAGGTATACATACCTATGAAATCAAAACTGTTTTAAAAAGAGAATAATAAATATAAACTTCAGAAAAGTAGAGTTAGAGGGAGGTGGGCAAGCAAAGGGACAGGATAGCACAACCATTTCATGGGTGTTTACTGTGTAATTAAACTTTAGAACACAATTATCACATAATCTTTTAAATGTATCAGCTATGATCTTTTTTTAAAAAGCTAACAAAGCCAGTCCCACTACTTTTTAAGCCTCCAGCAAATTCAGCTTTTTGAAACAGCTGAAAAAAAAGGAGAAATGACAGTTGAAATCTATGATTATGAGGCAGGTTTGGGATGTGTGGTGGACATGGAAAGACTTGTACAGTCACGAGGGAATGTGACTGCACCAAATGTTAGCTCAACCTTGCAGGCTTTTTGCAAGAAAACATGTACTGGAGAGACCTGAAGGAAGGAAAACTGGCAGGAATATGCTTTAGAACTTGCATTTTCAAGGCATACACAGGGTGCAAGGTCAAGTTGCCAGTGAGAGCAGAAGCAGAAATCCTGTCAGAGAGGGGGGCAGTGAGACAAGTAGCTCCTTGGTCCTATCTGTGGGGCTACTAGACGTGCCAGGCAGGCAGTGGGACAGATAATTCTCGATCATCTCAGACTTAAGGAAACATTCCCAACCATTTCAAAACATTTTTTCTAAGATGCCTCTGAACAATCTCTCTGAAGTAGCTTTTCTGCTTGGCCTGGCTATCCTAATGTTTCTTTATCTTAAGACGTTATGCAGTTAATGAAGGAGGCCTCAAGGATTTTCTAAAATTGTTGTTGTACCATATCCTATTAAATTATACAATTTCGTAAGTTGGTAATTATGTTATCTTATTAAATCAACCCAAACACACCTCAGACAAAGAGATCCTGAAGTTCAGCTTTCCGAGTTACTGAAATATTGTGTGTGACACTTTTAAAAGATGGGGCTTGGATTTTTAAAATTGGTTCCATAATCTCCTATTATCACAGTATCGCCAGAGGAAAATCACATATCATTCTTACTTCGGGCCGCTTTTCTAGGAATGAAACCTGCCAGAAGTGAGGGGAAAGGCCCATTTAGCACTTAGCCCAGACTTGGGGTCACAAACCTCAGGTTCTCACACCTGGCCTCTAGCCACCAGGGCTTCCCAGGGATTTTTTTTTTTTTTTGAGATCTTGGCCACCTGTGGTTGTTTCCCAGGCTATAGGTGGCAGAGCAGCTGGGAGCCACGTTGTACCTTAGGGACCCCTGTGAGAGTCACTAGAGGTGATCTCATCTTTGACCAGGAGAAAACAGGCTGTATTATGCGCATGGAAAGGAGTCACCACAACACCCCTCCGGCCAGAAAAGCCCCTCTGGTAGTTTTCATGTTAGTGGTTGCTTGCTTCTTGTTTGTTCCTTTTCGGCTGCTACAGAAGCTGAAGCAGCAAACAAAGATAAGGAAACACAGAATGAATGTTAACTTATGGTGGGGAAAATGTGATCAGCTTATTTTTCTTTGCACTGAGAAGAGACTGTCATCATTTGACTTTAGCAGGGAAGAGTATTCCCTCAGTGCCCACTTTCAGAACTCATGAGCCAGTCTGGCATTTAGAGAGGGAAATGGAAGCCCACAAGCTCCTTCGGTGAATGGTGCTTCGGAAACCTGCTAGAGGCTGACGCGACTGTCCTCAGGCATTGTGCCTGCTACGCCACCTGGCCAATCAGCCCTGTAACTCGTTACCCTCCCATTCTGGCTCTCACTGTTTTCCAGAGCAGAAGGGTGTGTGTGGGGAGGAAGGGGGGATGGGATAGAAAGGAGGGGTGGTTCTCATGCATTAGCAGCAGAGGCCCAGTGCTCCCCCCAGGGGTCACCTGGAAGACGACTTCCTGGTGGAAGCTGTGAAGGACCCCATCAAGGTGCACTATTTCTGCTTCTTTCTGAATCTTTGCCCAAGTCCAGTCTTGTTCCTGGTCTTAAAAATAGCACCACAGGTCCATTGCCCATGAAGAATTTTTAAGAGAAAAGGTTTTACTTTAGAAAGGCCAATAAAAGGGAGATAGAGAGTGTGGGGAAAATATAAGGTGTTTTTTGGCCATGTGCTGTGCCAGGGAAACGCTCTTTATCCAAGTTTCAATGCGTAAGTCACTCAGGGGTTGGCTTGTCCGCTAATTACATGAATCTGATTATAGCGAATTGTCCATTTGTAGAAAAGGATGAAATCAGAAGTCCAAATCATGGCACATTTAAAAGCTTTTCAAGTAACTGTCTGGCCCTTCCCTGCTTCTTGTTCTCACTGTCAGAGGAGTTTTTTTTGTTTTTGTTTTTAAATCTAAGTCTTTTCTTTTCTATTATGTTTCTTCAGCTCCAACCTCACTGAGCTTGTTAGCATGAGATTCTGTAAATATGGATGGATAGTTCTGTTTTTTTATTTATACTTTGGCAGGAAGTCTAGGTTGTTAATAACATGGGCTCACTTTTGAGCCATTTGAGAAAAAGGTAGAATAAAAGGGAAACTTCTTGGCCTAAAGTTTCTTTCAGTCCCTTTGTTTCTTAAAAGAATAGAAGAGCAAATGGAATTTATTTTTCTTCCAGAAGCAGACAGATCAAATGAGACCTCCCTCCCCCAACCTACACAAAAATCACTCTCAGCCTCAATCTAAGGTTCCACTGCACCTGTTGTTGTAAATCTCCATTGAACCCAGCCAGCAACGCTATACCTGAAATTTAAGCTCCCGCTAAGGGAGCTCTCTTATCTATCACTTTTCTGTATTTTCCTTTGGAGGCAGCGTGGATGAGTGTGTGGCTTAGCCATGCCTGACTCAGAGATGGGATGAAGTCCAGAGAGGGTTGCCAAAGGGCCCACGCCTGGAAGTGACAGGTCAGAAGACCACCATGCTCCTCATCTCTTTTGAGGTCAGGAAGAGCCTTGATGGTGAATGCCAGAAGCAAACACAGAGAAGTCCAGGCTACACCACCTCCTGCAACTCGGGACTCAGTTACACTGAAGTCAGAGTTGGGGTCTGGAATGCTCAGGAGAGAAGGCCTCCCCAGCCCTGAGAATGGAGCTGATGGCGGGGGGACTGCTGGCTTTCTAGGTGCTTCTACCTGACCTGACCCCAATTCAATCTTTGACTTCTACAGAGTCTCTCACCCATCTCCTTTAACCTCTGGTGGAGTTATCTAAGGTGAATCCCTTGACTATGGAGTGATTTAAACTCTGTTGACAAAAACACATTATCACAAAGCCTTAAGGTTTCACTTGCTTCTGGACAGGGACTTTCTCAAGCCTGCAGCTGTTCGCACAGTTACTCTATGACCATCACGTTGTCATGAAGGGTGAGTGATGCGGGCCTGGGCTCAGAGCTGGAACTCTTTCCCCCAAAAGGTAGGTCTGGGGAGGGTTGAAGAACTGGTGAGATACAAGCTGCAGCCAGCTTTGGGATCTGAAGGTAGAACATACATTTAATAGTAGAGCAAGGTCTTAGCTTCTCGTTTCCATGAAAAGGTAAGGGAGTTGAGAGTTATTTGGGAAATAAAAACTCCCCAAATGGTTAGTTTCTTTGAGCCTGCAGAGGGAAAAGACAACAACTCCCAAATAGGTCATCCAGGATGGTAACCCTTCCATTCTCTTTTCACACACCAGCCAACTGCCTTCATTTTGGTACCAAGTGTTTGCTTTCCTCTAGGTGAAAAAGTTCGTGCAGATAGCCCAGGACCAGGTTTAATGAGCAGTCAAGAAGGTACAAAGGTTTCATTGTGACATCATAAAATGAGACAGTTTTCAGAATGTCAATGGGTTGGGCTCCTCATGTGGGACTAGGCATCCAGAAAGTGGTAGGTAAATGTAACATCTGATTAGATTAGAAATGTGTGCTGACTCTGAAAAAGAAAGAAAAAAAATGCCATGGAGAATTGCTGGCCATGGCATTTAATTTAAATTAAATTAACAGCCACATATGGTCATTGGCTATTGTACTGGGCAATGCAGCTCTAAAATGTAGGCTGTGAGGACAAAGACCTTTGTTTTAATTATTGATATATTTGAACCATCTATAATACTGCTTGTGCGTGGAACATGGTAGGTGTTTAATAATTAGAGACCTTTTCTGATCATCTCAGCTAAATTAGGTTTCCTTTTAGTTGCTCTTAAAGCACTTTATGAACATTTGCAATACATATAAATTTATTTCCCTTTGCTTCCTCCATTCCTCTAGTCCTCCCTCTCTCCTTCTCATCAATATATATTTATCAATGGGAATATATTTATTGCTAGGCACTTGTTCTCATATAGCCTACATTTCAGTGTGTGTGTACGTAGGGAGACAATATATTAATAAATATGTAAGTAAACAAATCATAATGTATATTAAAGATAAACGCTCAGAAGAAAAATGGAGGTATGAGTTATTTTAGATATAATCAAGGAGGTTTCTTGGATGAGGTGGCATTTTTAGCAGAGACTCTTCTGAAGTGAGTAGGTAAACACTTCAGGTATCTGGGAAACTGGGAAAGAGCTTTCTAGGCATAGTGGCAGCAAGTGCAAAGGCCCTGGGGCAGGATGTGCTTAGGGAGTTTCAAGAGAGCAAGCAGACTGAGTAACCTGGAATGGAGTTGCAAGGGGAGGGGGAAGCAGAGAAAGTCAGAGAAAGGAAAGGTCAGGGCGACAGGCAAAGCCTCCTCTCGAGGGCCTTGTATGGAGTCTACGATACAAGGGGGAAGAGGACTGAGCACACATGGATGAAAAAGATTGGAAAGAAAGCTACATCTACAAGCCTGGACACCTTCTGGTGCTCATAAGTGGATTTAAGTGGAATGAGTGGACACAGGAGAGAAGCAGGCCACCCAGAAGGGACTGCTGACTGGGGGAAGAGAACATACAAGCCTTGAATTCACATGTCCAGAGATTTTCAACATCTCTTCATGCCTTCTTCATAGTGAAAATAAAAACACAATGAAATTCAGTGGGGCAAAGAGCCATGTTAAATAACATGATAGCATCCAAATTGCCCTAGGAGGAAGTTGGCACGTTAGCACAGCTTCCCTATCACCAGCCTCTGCTATGAGAGGCTCAATATTTAATGCCAATGTCATCAGCTGAGGGTGTGAAGAGAAGTCACTGAAGCCCAAGATGGGCACTGCTGCCAGAATGTGTCTGCGAGCGAGTTGACAAGCAAAGGAAACGAAATCCCTGCCAGTGAGGTCAGGGGCTGGTTCTGACCTGACCAAAATTCAAGGTTGGTCAAGGTAGCTTTAAGAGAAGGAAGTTCTCTTATTATTCCGAGAAAGGAATCAAGGATTAGACTGGCTTTTAAATTTCATGTGGTAGAGCCTATTTGTTCACTCACTCAACAAATATTTACTGAGAACTGCTGTGTGGTATTGTGTTCTAGCATAAGATACAACAGCAAACAAAACATATGAGTTGCTGTCTGCATCAAATTTCTCTTGCTTTTCCCCACTGTGCCTAAAATAATGATAATAGTTAACACTGCAAATTGCAAATAGTATTGAATACTATTTGCCAAGTACTATTTTAAATGTATTAATTCATTTAAACCTAAAAACTATCCTATGAGGTAGGGGTTATCATCATCTCCATTTCACAGGTGGGAAGAATGTGACACAGAGAGGCTGAGTAATTTTCCCCAAGTCACACAGTTAATCCATGACAGAACCATAATTTGAACCCAGGTAGCCAAGACCCAAAGCCCAGACTTTTTAATGTTATAATTTTACGACAGTAGGCAATCAATAAATAACTGAGTGGTTATGATAAAAAGCGTGGCACAAAAACCATAAAACAGCCCAAATCTAAGCAAATAACTAGGAGAAAGTTCAGTTTAAACGACAAGCTCAAATCCCTTGTTTTTTCAAAAGCACTGTACTTTTATTACCTGCAAGTGACACTGACACCAGGTCTAGTTGGCAATCTAGTGCCAAGCAGAGGGCTCTGTTGTGATGAATATTTAAGATTGAATTTTAAATCAAGTGCCCCATATTTAATAATTACCACTTAATACCCTTAAAACAATCTGTTCTCTCAAGAGGGCTATGCAGTTGCCATTACGATCTTAACGAATTTCCTCATTTGCTCAACAATCCTGACTCTCAGTCTAAGCCAGAGTAATTTAAGCTTTCATTGCACTTTAAAGTCCCCTCCCCTGAAATATTGCTGGGGCAGCTGCTGGTATTCAGTAACATGACAGTTCTCCTCTGGCTGGTGTGCAGCAGGATGATGTGTTCTTGAGTGAGGGGGGACCTTAAGGTTTACTTTGGGCAGTAAGTGCCACGTCTGAGTGCAAGTCTTTAAAAGCCACACACAGTTTCCTGTTCCCCCTACCCTTGCCCCATGATCAAGGAGGGCTGCACTGCCCCAAGGCCTCGGGCTCTCTGGCAGTGTGCCCACCGTCCTGAGCAGACAGGAGGCACAGAGAAGAAACTAACCATTGCTGGTTTAAGTCACTGAGATTCTCGGGTGGTTTATTTGTAGCCCATTCCAACTGAGACAATCACCAGACCCTGAAAATCTGATGAAAAGAGGAAAATGAATTTAAAAAAATCTATATAGTCAAATGGAAGGGAAATTAAAACCAACATTGACCATTATTGTAATTTATATAGTTATATATTATCACACTTAATCTGGGTATCACTGAGAGGTCGGTATTCTATTTTACAGATGTGGAAATCGAAATTCAGGAGGGAAGGGAACTTAGCTAAGGTTATACAGCTAGAAAGCGAGAGGTTAAGTTTCAAATTCAAGTCTGTATGAATCTTGTGATTACCATTGCCATTACGCTGTTTACATTACCATTACCATTTTGCTGTTTACAAAAGCATATTCAACTAGATTATGGGCATCAAACAGGAACATGAGGTGGGAAAGGCATGTGGTCATTTAGTCATTCACCAAACCTGTACTGTGTGTGTGCTTATTATACTGCAGGCATGGTATTAGGATCCGTAGGGTGACTAAGATAGGTAGGACCCCTGCCTTTGAGGATCTAACAGTCTAGTGGAGGTTACAGACAAGTAAAATCACAATTTCAATATGGTACTGCTTGGCTAAGACAAGGATGGGGTGTGGATTGGGAAAAGGTATAGAAGGGGAAAGGTATAGAAGGGGGGAAAAGGAAAACAACAACACCACCACCACCTACAGAGAAGGGAAAGCTAGGAAAGAAGGGAGATATAATGGCCAAATGTCATGAATGTAATTCTCTTCCCACTCAGATTCGCCACATGCCCCTCCCTGGTGCCCCATGGTGGTGGCACACTGTCACTGGCTGATGACACCAAAGTCACCTCAGAGAGGTGGCTCTGACTGCTGGTCCCAGCAGCCCCAACCCAGCTGGTTTAGGAATTCAGACCCAAGCAGGGAATACGCATTTCTGGGGGTGACTGGCACCCCGATACAGGAGGACTGAGCAACCTGATACTGGTCTTCCCTGTCATGCAGGCCTCTGTTATATCCCCACACCTCTACAGTGCTTGACATGCAATGTTCACTCAGACTTTGTGGGATCCGTCACCTGACAGAGAGTGAACAGCAGCCCTGGAGGTAGAAAGGCATCTGGGAGCTGGAAGGCTCTTGAGCACCAGCAGGTCTGCAGCCTGTGATCACCAGGAATGGAACCTCAGGATGGCTCAGAATTCTCCTGCTTACATTAGGCAATGCAGGTCTCAATTCTGAGCTTCGGAAGGAAACCCACCCATTTGGAAATGAAGAAGCAAATGGTCTTCTGGTGGAAATGCGTCAGTCAGGGTGGCCACATCAAGGCCCGTGGGATGTTAATGGCATAGTTTTTATACTTGGGCGATGTAACAATCCAATGACAGAAGGGTTAAGGAGTGGGAGATTAGATGGTGATCTGGGAGAGCTTTTGCAACCTGGAGATTCTAAATGCAGCGAGAAAAAGCACGTGGCAGAAGTAATAAGAAACATGAAACTCTGCACCTATCAATTTCATTTTCAGAAGGGCACCTATATATCCCTGAGTCAGGTGATCTCTGAGGACTCAGAGAGGGGGCAACCTATCCTGAGACAACGAGCATGGGACTTTATGTTCTAAAACTAAGGACTAAACTAAGGAGAAAACACAAACTGATAGGAAGGTGGGTGTTTCAAGTGGTGGAGAGGGTATAAGCTGTCCTACGGGGTCTGGAGTGAGCACATCCTATGGAGAGGGCTGGTCAAGAGCGTCAGGTAAGCTCTTCCCTCTGTTAGAAATGTGTCTGGGTCCTGTGATTGGTAAACTCTCCTTTTCATTGATGGGCCAGCACAGATGCCACCCCATTGGGTTCCTGGTTCCACCCCCCACACCGGCCCTGCAGAGCAATTTTGTAGCGGGGTGTTGAGACCTTCTCTATAAGTGTATGAAAGACAGTGCTAAGTCCTGGCAACTTATCCTGCACCAGTGGGAAACAGCCCTAGACTTCCATGTAGCACAGTTCCAGAAAGCCACTTCCTGCTGTCCAAACTGATTAAACACAAATTTCTTGAAGAGTACCCATTATCTAGGCATAGCTTCTAGGAGATACATCTATACAAACACTCAGTGTTCCTATTTCATGGCTCTTGCATTCCAGTTGAGGAGAGAGACAATAAACAAATAGACACATAAGCAAATGTTAGAATATGATACATGCTAGCAATAAAAAGGCAGCACACGGCAGGCAGAGTGGTTGCCTTTTAGACATCTCTTTTATCTCTTTTGGTGGGTCTTTCTTTAGAGCAGAAGCTGGAGAACTAAATGTTCTATTTCTTAGATTTACTGCCAGGAGACCAGATGTTCCCGGCATAGTCTCAAAGACCCCGGAAACACTATTTTGGAGCCTCATCCCGTTGTGTTGAACCTGGCTGCTTCTATCATTGGACAAGCAACTTCTGGAAGTTAGACACTCACACTGGCTCATTTATCTGGCACAAAGAAGGCACACACCAAAGCTTGTTGAATGAATGGCTCCATCTGAAACAGACAGCCTAACTTAAATAGAGGGCCTTCCCTGGGAAGGAGGAGGGAGATTCAGAAAGTTAGATCAAGGGGCAAGCAACCCACCAGATGCTAATGTTATCTATTAAAGAGACACTACTAGTGGTTCTTTAGTCCAGGCCAGGGTCTGATGAAGAAGATATTCGAGGAGAAACATTTCTCTAGTGTGTATTCATGTCAGGCCTAGCGTGTACATAAAGTGGAGGTGAGGGGTTAAAATGTTAATTGAAGATGGTAGAAAGATGGTAGCCAAAGCAGAAGGAAAGTGAAGGGCAGAAGCTAGGGAAGAGTTTGCAAAAAGACTGGCTTTTGAGTCTTAACAAGGGAAGGAGATGGGCCAGGGGGCAAAAAGGACAAGCTGGAGGGTGTATACTGACTTGAAAGAAGCTGGAAGCTGATGTGGAGAAATGCGACTGCCTTGGGTGTAGGGACTGACTAGGGGCAGTGGAATCAACAGGCTGTCGGGAACATGGACTTCCAAGCCAGAGAGACTGGTGTGATTCCTGGTCATGCCAAGCACTGGTTGTGTGTGTCTGATTAAGTTACCTAACACCTCTGGGCATCATCAGTTAAATATGGGTGATAATACTGATAGTACCTCCTTCAGAGGGCTCCTGGAGGGAGTGAATGAATACATACATGGAAAGGTTTGAAACAGAGTCCAGCACTGAGTGACGGGTAGCTATTACTAATGTCTTTGAGGAGTTCTCTCAATGGGCAACATCTCAGGGTGAAGAGTATAGATGGCAAGACCACGAAGAAAGCATCTCATGCTAATACTACTCAAAACAAGTGGGTCAGTGGAAATATTTTAACTATCCAAAGCATTCTGATATGAGATTATTTCTCACCAATATGGGATTTGCTTATCTAGCACAACTTAAGACAGTAAAGGACATGCCCTATGTAAATCTATCATGGAAGGTGAAAGCCAAAAAATAAAAAGCATTAAACAGAAGGGAATCTGGCATTATTTGAACTGGACATCACCCTGCTGCTACTAGAGAAAATCTTCAAAATGGTAAACAAAACAAAGGTGGGCCTCCCTGGTGATGCAGGGGTTAAAGTCTCAGTGCTATCAATTGATCACCAGCCACCATGGCAAGAGTTTCATTCCCCAGCCAGGGAGCTTCCTACATGGCGCAGCAGACCTCTCTGTCTTGCCTGCTGCTCCCCTCAGCAGTGTACTTCAGTCAATCTGCTTGGTCTGCTCCCCACTCTGTCTCTGGTGAATCCTCTCACCCCCTGCACCTCTGACCTACACCCCAGTTCTTATATGTATAAATAAATAAAATAAATCTTTTAAAAATAATAAAACAAAACAAAGATGTGTATGATACAGAAGGCAAGCTGCAGCCCCACCTTCTCTGGCCTCAGTAATCAAGAGCATGCCCTAGGGAATATGATGAATTCTAAGCAACTCATATTAAAGAAAACAATGTTAGTCACTTTCAGTTTTTGTTTTGTGAAATCCTGGTTGAAGACAGGCATTGGGTTTGCTCATTATGTAAACCACAACCAAGCACAACAGAGCTGACATAAAGCTCCTGAACTCACATGGCAAGAGCTCTTTATGACCCCTCTTGGCTTTCTTGTTCTCTTCCAACCCTACAGAGTACCTAAAATAGAACCACAAAGAGGTATGGGATACAGACACATGGTACAGTTTTATTTTTAGCCCACTGAGAACATTTTATTTATCGAAAAAAAGTAATGAAATGAGATCCTAAACACAAAAGTTCCAGAATGTCAAAATGTCAATGGTGCAGACCATTACTCAGCAGATAAACCCTTAGAAACAAACAAGGATAATATACTCTAAAAATATTCGCAAGGGACTTTACCGAATGATAACACTTGTAATGTCAAACACATTCCATCTCTTTAGTTGCACCTTGATTAATATATTTAATATAAGGCCTCTTGATACTTATTATATGTCAATTTAGACGAAGACTGAGAATTCTTTTTTTTCTTTAGTCATACTAAAGACTTATCTCACTTTAAAAAGATTTTCAGTTCTATTGAATTCAATACCCAGAAGGTCAGTGGTTAGGGGAGAGGACACTGAAAATGATATTGTGTTATTACAACCATGACTTAAAAATTTTAGGCTTCCTCTCACACTCTGTATATATGGGATTTAAGAGTAGA
The DNA here is from genome assembly GCA_004024925.1 of Scalopus aquaticus. Taxonomy (NCBI): domain Eukaryota; kingdom Metazoa; phylum Chordata; class Mammalia; order Eulipotyphla; family Talpidae; genus Scalopus; species Scalopus aquaticus. Next base: position 73,001 of record PVIJ01003756.1, read on the forward strand.
ACCTTGACAAATAGGATTAAGCGCTAAAGGAAGATACCAAAAGCAAACAAGAACAACATTAAATTATATTATTCCAATCCTTTAGTGTATATGCAAGAGAACCATGCAACACTAAAATATAGTTGACTAGCTGGGTACTGTCACCTAATGCTTGAACAGACACAACTCTCTGAGCAGAGCTATAGGTAGATGAGAGATGATCTCCAGGTCAACTGGTAGACAGGGGAGGTGAATTCCTCCCTACAGTTACTCAATGTCTTTGAGCTTCCCAAAGGCATTCAAACCTTTATGCATATATACTAGCTCTAGCTATTTCTTGACTCCCTCTTCTTTCCTGAATACCATTCCCTCAAGACCCTGGTGATTCCTATCAACCTGTCAACTTGCTAAACTCATAGAAGAAGCATAGACCCTTAAAAGCTGAAAGGGACTATGGAGGCCATGCCGTGTTCCCATGTTACAGACCAACTCCTTTCGTTAGTGAAGGTGTCTTTGTAAACGGCCAGTGTTTAACTTAAAGGTATTTGTTTCCCTAAAGAATTTTTTCAGGCATAAATTTATACTAGTAGGAAGAATATCTTCCAGGAAGCCATTGTCTCTCATCTCTCATCATATAATAGTCACACCTTTCCCCCCACCATCTAGCGCAAAGCTGGTTGCCATAGTAACCACCTATTCTGTCTTCAAATTGGACTCTAGAAGACGTGCTGACTTGAAGCTATAACAAGACATACTTATAGTGAACCTAAACAAGTATGATTCAAAATTACCAAAGGCTAGGATATTTTTACTCTAAAAAGTTTGGGAATATTTGCCTCTCTCATGCCTCCTAAAAAACAAGTTTGATGTATAAATCTCAAATTGATTATTCCTTCTTGAACAAAGAGGAAAAAGTGTCACAATTCTCATGATAATTGAAAATACAACTGACTTACCACAACAATGGCTCTGATTCCAGTCATGAGCAATCGCTGCTGTTTCATCCAGCCCACTCAAAAATATTACCTCTGTTTCTGTAGTTTAACAAAATATACCTATGTATTTTATTTTCTTAAAAATCTTAAGAGTTAAGATAAATAGGCTCTCCTCCTTAAAAAAAAAATCCTCATTTAACAATATTGGAGCCTTCTACAATAAAGTGTTAGCATTATAACTATTTAGAATACAGGGTTTATTTTTCTTTGAATCTTAGGTATTTTTGTTCCTGGGAGGAACAGGAAAGTACTCCTCAGAGGAGAAGGGTAATAATCTTTGCAATGAAGTTGGCTGGGACATGTCAAGCTCAGCAGGCTTGAAGACACTATTCTTGTTTTCCCAGTATTCTATTTTGAATCTCTTGTCTTGCTGGCAGAGTTCCTAGCCTTTGCAAACCTTGTACTGTGCCCTGGTGGATGTGAGTGCTCTTGATTTGTCCACCCTGAGAATCCAGCTCCCAGTGCGGAGTGGCCCTTGCACTGTGCTTACAGGCTTTCCCCTAGTCACATATATTTGATCAGTCAGCCAGAAAAAGTCTCAGCAAATTGCGCTACATGAATAATTTCCCATGTAGGCTCACCACTGAGAAAAACATGTGCTGCAATGCACCCAAGATGCAGTCATGGATGCCATTTAGATAAAGCTCTTCATTCAGAGAGAAACTGCCAGACAGAAGCCAGGCGTTGTTTTATTATTCAGAACAAGCTCTGGCCTTTATGTACTGGCAGCAGATCAAACTCAAGTTCCATTAGCAATTAAGACTGTAAAAATATCAATTCTCTCCAAATTAAAGTTCTAGCTGGAGCAATTAGGCAAGAGAAAGATATAAAAGGAATCCAAATTGAAAAAGTAAAACTATCACTATTTGCAGATGACATGATAATATACATAGAAAACTCTAAAGACACCACTAAAAAACTATTAGAAACAATAAATCAGTACAGCAAAGTAGCAGGCTACAAAATCAGCATACAAAGTCGATTGCATTCCTGTATACAAATAGTGAACTAGAAGAGAAATAAACCAAGAGTACAATTCCATTTAAAGTGGCATCAAAAAGTATCAAATACCTAGGGATAAACCAAAGGAGGTGAAAGCGATATTCAGCGAAAATTATAAGGCATTGTTAAAAGAAATAGAAGAAGACACAAAGAAATGGAAAGATATCTATTCCATGTTCATAGATTGGAGGGATTAACATTGTTAAGGTGTTCTCATTTTACCCAAACCAATAGATTGATTTAATGCAATACCTATCAAAACTTCAATGAAAATTTTCAAAGAGATAGAACAAACATTACTGAAATTTGTATGGAATCACACAAAAAATAGACAAAGCACTTGACAGAAAAGAAGAGGAATGAAGGTATCACATTTCCAGACTTCAAACTATAGGGTAGAGTTATTAAAAACAGTATGGCACTGGAATAGAAATAGACACACAGACCAATGGAAGAGAACTGAGAGTCCAGAAATAAAGCCACATTTATAGGGATAGTTAATTTATGATAAAGGAGCCAGAATATACAATATAGAAAGCAAAATCTGCAACAAATGGGAAATTGGACAGCCATATAGAAAAAAAAGTGAAACTAGATTACTCTCTCATACCATATACACAATAAATTCAAATGGGCGAAAGACTTGGATGTAAGATCTGAAACTATAAAATACATAGAAGAGGGCCTCCCCGGTGGCACAGCGGTTAAGTGCTGCGCTGTGGAGCTGTCGGCAGCGGCGACGCGAGTTCGATGCCTGGCCGGGGAGAATCCCACATGGTGCGGCAGACCTCTCCTGCCTCACCTGCTGCTCCCCTCAGCAGTGTATTTCTGATCTGCCTGTTCTGCTCCCCGCTCTGTCTCTGGTGAGCCCTCTCGCCGCCCCATGCCTCTGGCCTGTACCCCAGCTTGTATGTATAAATAAAAATAAATCTTTAAAAAAAAATAAAATAAAATAAAATACATAGAAGAAAACATTGGTTTCAGGATGTCTTTGGGGTTTCAACTCCAATAGCAAGGAAAACAAAAGCAAAAATAAATGAATGGGATTATGTTAAGCTAAAAAGCTCTGTACAGTGAGATAGACTATCATTAAAACAAAAAGACACCCTACTGAATGAGAAAAAATATTTGCATACCATACATCTGACAAGGGGCTAATACCCAAGATCTACAAAGAACTCATAAAACTCAACGAATATACAGCAAAGAAACCCCCCCCCCCCACCACCAAAACTGGGCAATAGAGCTAAATTGACACTTCTCAAAAGAAGACATACAGGCACATGAAAAAATATTCAATATCACTTAACAACAGGGAAATGTAAATCAAAACCATTTCACCTCACTCACATGAAAAAGGCCTATATATATACTACATATATATAAAACAAACCCAGAAACAAAAAATGTTGACAAGGGCGTAGAGAAAAAAGGAACTCTCATATACTGTTGGCGGGAATGGAGACTGGTCCGGCCCCTATGGAAAACTGTATGGTGGTTTCTCAAAATATTAAAAATAGATCTACCTTATAACCCAGCAATTCCACTAACCTGAAGAATATAAAATCACTAATTCAAAGGGAAATATGCCCTCCTATGCTTTCTACAGCGCTATTTATAGTTGCCCAATTATGGAAAGAGTCTAAACGCCCAATGACAGAACAGTGGATTAAAAAGTGGAATAAATACACGAACTCTCAACTGTGAAAAAAAGATGCACTTTTGTCATTTGTGACAATATGAGTAGAACTGGAAGGATTATGTTAAGTGAAATAAGTCAGAAGGAAAAAGACAAATACTGGATGGTATCACTCACATGCAGAATACAGAGAAACAAAACATAGGACTGACAAAACTAAATCAGAAAAATTGTAGAAATATGATTACAGAATTGCTTTGGTGGTGGGTGTAGTGCGATGGCATACATCTGGTGGGGTGCTAACCGATTCCCCTAAATCATACACAGTGTCATAAACCAATGTTACCTCAATTAAAAAAATGGATTATTTAAACTTTAAAATAAAGGAAAAAGACCCAGTTCTCTCCAAATATGTTAATTCAGCACACTCTCAATGACAATGACAAAAGTGAGGTGTGTGTACATGAAATTTAACAATCTGTCTCTAAAACTTCTATGGGCGAGCAAAGGTTATATAAATAACCATTAAGACAGTATGGTGCTGGCACAGGGACAGAGAGAGGAATGAAACAGAGAGCCCATTAACAGTTCTGCGCATGTACACAACTTTGAGACACGACCAAGATGACATTTAAATTTATGGTGAAGGTTGAATACTCAGTAACTGGTTTCTGGACATAATATAAAAGTTGGTCACTATTATTATGTATTATGGAAAAAAATCCAAGGGCATTACAAACCTAAATATGAAAAACCAAAATTTAAAATTTTCAGAAAAATTGAAAGATATCATAAATAAAGTGAAAAGATAAGCTGGAGCTAGTCTATTTGTAACATAAAACTAACAAAGGATTATACAAAAAAGATGAAATCAGTAAGAAAAGCAACAGGAAAAAGACAGACAACCAAGTAGAAAAATAAGCATATAAACAGGCAAATCCCAGAAGAAATCATGTGAGAAGCATTCACATATATGTAACTTTACACACAATTAGGGAAATGAGAATGACACAGATCTGAGAGTTAGGGGTCCCCAGGTCCACTGGGGATATACAGGCTGGGAGCCTCAGGAGAGAGTGCAGTGTCGTCAATAAAACAGAAAGCGATGAGGGTGCAGCGTGGCCAGTGTTCTGGAGGTGTGCCTCCCCTTCTCAGATCTCCCTGCAGTGGGTTCTTGGTCAGCGGAACCTCAGCTTTCCTAGCTCCTCCCAACGTCCACTGTCCCTGTGACTATGTCACAACCGAGGCGTCTGCCGTGTCGCTCAATAAATGTGGGATTTTTGAGGCCAAGGACCTGTACTTACTGAGGACCTCTAAATAGATTCTTTAGCTCCACGTCTTAGTTTCCTCTTCCTCAAAGAGAAACAGCTACGAAGATTATAATATGACCTTGAAGGTGGCGCTGAGCTAGAGAAAGTGCAGCTCACACTGCACGGAGCGCCACCCCACCAACAGAGGTGGAACGCCCGGTCTCTGCCCTGTAACCAGAGGACCACGCGTGGAAATGTCATCATTCTTTCCAACTCCCACTTAGATGTATGAAGTTGTAACCTTAGAGGGTTCAGCCACCAGCATAAGCAGCCAACAGGAGAAAATGCTGGATTCATTCCTTTTTCTGCCAGTATGGAGTCTTCATGGGGGTGGACAGGCTAGATTTAAAACTATGGGCGGGTTGAATCTTTCTAGGTGTCTATTTCCAGGGTTGTAATGCAGATTCTCTCTCTCCCACAATCTGCTTTCTATTTTCTTCTCTCTACACAGGCACCTTTAATATCAATTTATTAAAAGCAGGCACCTTAGATATGGCTTAAAAGACTTGCAATCATTAGGCTGAGTTGAAATTCTGAGCATAAAAGCTTCTGGAGGGTAAACACAGGATGCCCAGGCAGCAGATCTGACTTGGACAGATGTTGCTGAGCCACCAACTTCTCTGTGGACCCTCAGGCAAAGCCACATGTTCTCTGGGGCGCCATGTTCTCATCATAAACTCCTAAAGGACATCAAAACACCCTCAGAACACTAGTTTACTATACACATATATTTATTTTTATATTTATTACTTATATTTACATGTTTATATTTTATCAGCAGGATCTTTTCTAATACGTACATTAAAAAAGTTGGTCGAGGGTTCAGTGCCAAGAAGCCAGGTCTGCTGTTCTTTATGGGTGGATCACATTCATCTCCACAACCATTTGTGGCTTCAGCTGTTTCCGAAAGCCGCTACTTTCCCTTTTGATGTCTGTGGCCCATCGCTTTTATTTTTGATTTAACCAACAGGTGTTCTCAGACTTCTTCTTTATGAGCTGTCTCCCCTTGGGGTTCTGGGCAGACAGAGGTTTTCCTACAAGTTACTGAGAGGCACAGAGAAATAGATTTCCCCTCGTACACTGGCTCCAGGGTTGGAATGGCGTCTGCTGTGACCACCCTGAAGTCTTGAGCTTTCTCCCTTCCTGACGACGCAGGTGGACATGAACAAACCGCAGGGGCCAGGCCTAAATGCTCCATGGAAATAATGAAGGGACAAATCTTTTATCCTTTGACTCAGGGCCTATGTACGCCAGGTCGGTATCATGGAAATGTCAGGATAGGCAAGATGCCCTTGTGCCTTGGTACGGCATCCAGGAGGTCAGGGGCGGCATGTACCTCATGAGCTGTGTCAGCTGACTGAGTCTGCTCTGGGCAGAAGCGAAGGGCTGATGGTCCCAACAAACATACTGCTACCACCTGGACAGCAGACACTCCTGGACAGGGCGTGGGACAAGACAAACATGTCCCTAGATTAAGTGTGAGGTCAAAAGAAGTTGATCAACCTGAGTGGCACCAAAGTGGCAAGATACTAATGGATCTTGCCAACATGTGTGAAGTTACATATCTTTTGATCCTACACCCCAGTCTTTTCTCAGTCAGCTAGGTGTTGAGTTTTGTAAGTTAGGATCTGAAGATGCTCAGGAGATTGGAAAACTAGAAAAAGGTCCCTGGTTCAGGGTGTCTGGGAGGTAGAGAAGCCTCAGACACACTTGCAGGCTTCTAAAACAAAGGGTATCTATGCTTCCTGTCTTGAATGGAGCCCAGGAAAGCAGAAGATGCAGAGCAAAAATGGCTGGCATGTGCCAGACCAGGTCGCAGTTTTCTATGGCCCAGCACTGCCTGTGGCCCAGAGCATCATGGCCACAGAAGAAACGTAGAACAGACTCTCACAGTCCCCCGGCTCTTGTGCAAAGGCAGCAGAAAACTGTTCGTGGTCTCATGGAGTTCAAAGAGACTTGGGAGATACAGTGAGTTGGTCCCTAGGGGCGCGTCCTAACAGCCACCCACCAGACCTTGTAGACTGACAGCACAGGGCTGGGATGTCTTCAGGGATAGCCAACATCTGTGGAACAGTACTAGCTCCCCAGAACCTTGGGCCTCAGAACTTAGTCCCAAAAAAGGAGGGTGGAGAAGATCTTGAAAAGTCAGACGGTAAGTTTCTACCACCCAGGGAATGGGAGTACAAGTCAAGAGAGTTAGAGACATGAATGAATGAACAAAGTCATCTCCAAGAGTGGATTTATCATAAACTAATTTTTAAAACCTATGGGTTGATTTTTACTCCAGCCTCAGAACAAACATCTAGGCATACAGCAAATGCATGATGTCTGTGGCAGTCTCTTATTTTAGTAGCTTCAAGATGTCTGAACTTCCATCACTCTGGGCCTTTGAGGAAATGCATGGAACAAAGAACCTACTGAGTCACACTGAGATGTGTAATATGAACAAGACACACATTCCTAACTGAATTAAGTCCCTGAGCTTCCACAGTTATTTTGTTACTGCACAAAACTTAGAATATCTTGATTAATGTTAATAATGATAATGGATTGAAAGGGGGAACCGGGTTATTAAATGCATTCTAATATTGTTCAGCGGAGATGGTACTGTGCCCCAGGTGACCAGCATTTAAAGAATAACCCCCTGAAAGAGATGATGGAGTGACAGGAAGATGATGGAGAGGCAGGAAGTAGCGTGAAATCTGTACACAGAGACAGCACCTAGACATTGGTTCAAAAGCCAGGGTCCGAAAGAGAAGCCTCACGAGGAGAGCCACACTCCTGCTTTCTCGCTGTTGAGTAATCACCACGAGCCACTGCCATTCCCATTCTGCTCACCACCCCATCCCACAGTCAGGGATCTCTCTAGGGCACAATCTAAAGGTAGCTGTTCTCTCCTCGGCACCCCCAGAGTCACTTCAAGGAAACGGATAGCTGAAGACTTGGTAACTTTGAAGGGGTAACAGCGCATCAGTGAGAAACAAAGCCAGTAAGTTAAACAGGGCATTTAAATTTTACTTTGGAATAAAGTGATCTTCTCCCCACCCACATTCCACACTAAATGCAGGCTAAAATGTTTTCATCATTATAGCAACAGTTAATTTTAAAATATTATTTGAAATAAGCAGTGATCACATAAGGGCAACATCTAGGTGAAGCAAGCATCAGCACCATCAGACAGGGCTAAAGGGATTTTTCTTTCCTGGTATATCACTCATGACTGAGTGTGGAACTGGAAGGGTTATGGCTTTACAACCTGTTAAGATAAGGGGATACACATTGGAAACAAGCCTACTGGAAAATGGTAATCCTTTCATTACCTAAAACATTACTTACGTTCTCCCTTGTTTCTTCACTGATAAAAATAGAAAGTCACCAAGGAGTAGGGAATCGATACAATAATAACTGGCATCTTGAAATCTACTGAAAGCATTTTAGTTATAGTAGAATAGCAGAAAAGTGTTTACAACTTTACTATGTCCCCCAGGACTAGCAACTCACACTGTTGGCTAGCTTGAATATAAAGTCCTGTTGGAGGAATAACACCACCACAAATAACAGCAACAGCAACTCCAACAACAGCTACATTATCTGCAAGCTTGTAAAGCGCAAGGTCCTGCGCTCCATCCATTACCTCTTTCAATCTTCACAAGGAGCCCTGGAGGGAGTTATTATTATAATTGTTCCCATCTGGCAAATGAAAAACTCTCAAAGCAGCCATTTCATTGTAACAGTTTACAATGATAGAGTAGTAAAGAATGCGCACTAGTTTAGTTTGTTGTATACCCTATAGCCCTCCTGTCATTTTATGCCATTGAGTGTGACTTGGAGTACTCAGGACAGCCAGCCTAATGTAGAATAAAAGGGAAGGAAGCTTCCAGTATGCCTACTACGTTAAGAAATTCACAGACAGTGTTGGACACCGATCCTGCCAGGTATAAACACCTCCAACATAAAGCTACCCGGAAGCCCAGGAGCCTAGAGCACCTCTCCAAAGTCACATGGGCCTGAGCAGTGCACAGGGGCACGGGTTTGGGGGTTCTAACATGTTTGCAATACACTGAGTGAATTCTGGGAAGACCCTCTCATGGAATTTTGGCTATCTGCTTGTCTGTAGCTGGAAGTCACAGGTGTGACCTGGAAAAGTCCTTTCCATTATCAAGCATCAGTTTCCTCAGGATGGTGAGGAATGAATGAGAAGATTAATATGAGAGGGTTTTGTAAAGTATCAGGTGCTGTACTAGTGCGAGGAGGTGAGAGAAGGAGGGAAGGGTGGTGGTGAAATGCTACATAAAAATCAAGTCCTCAAATAGGCCATTACTAACAGATTTATGTTAAGGTTCATCCCAGATAAATAACTTTATCTGAGCTAACAAGACTGGGAAAGCCAAAAGCTAAAAATAACTAGGCAGGAGTATTTGATGAGTAATAGCAGCAGCTGCCTTGAGGGACAGGTGAACTTTGATTGAATACTTGATTGCTTGACCAAACATTTGATAGTTTAGTGGTTATAACCCTGACTCCCAAGCCAGGCTGTATGTGATAGGGTCCCACTTCTGGCCCGACTAGCTGTGTAACCATGGGCGAGCTACCTCTCTGGGCCCCTGTGTCCTCATCACAGATGGGGATACTCCAAGCGCTGAGCCATGGCTGACGCGGAAACTTGATGTCTAAGAGTGAGCTCCTCTCATGTCCATTCTCTGCTCCTGATCATTAACCAGCTTTCTGTCATCGTTCTGCGCTCCAAAGGCTGATACACAGGGCAGGTGCTATGGTCCTGCTCCTCTGGAAATTTAATATATAATCTAAGGTTAAAAATTTTCATCTGAACCATATGTAACTGCTATTTGAATAGGTCAAAAATGGGAGAAAATCAACTATTTCATATACTTCCACCTCTTATGTGGGCAAATGGACCCAAAGCTCAGCAACAGCAGTGGCAAAAACCAAAACAACAAAAAAGGCAGTCTAAGAAAAGTCATAAAGGGAGAGTCTGAAGAAACGTAAACTAAATAACCATGGCTTACACAGCTGCATCAATATCAAAGAAATGCATAAATTAAGTCCAGGATCTAGTCATGTCCTTTAAGCACAAACATTAGCTCAAGGGGCTGCTGGGTTTGCAGATGTACATAGCTGACTAAGACGTGGGAAGAGGAGGGATTTTTTTTTTTTTTGCCGTCAAAGAGACAAGGACAGGGCTCTCGACACCCCAAGGGGCCAGCCCCTATCTGCAGGGCTGCACAGTTTCATCTATTGCTTTTCTCCCCTGCTTCTTTTGGCCCACAAAAAAGAACCTCAACCCACCCTCTTCACCCACCGGTCCTGCTCCTGACGTCAACCCTTCTCCCACGCTGCACTCTCTTTTTGAGATTTCCTCACTCCATCTGCCGGCTACTTCCCTCCCACCCTTGGGTTCACCTTCCATCCCTCTCCCCCACAAAGGCGGGCCTGTTTAGGAGGAAGTGGAGAGCAGACACTCAGCCAGGCTGCCCACAGCTGGCAGCTGGGTTCAAGGATTTTCCTTCAGTGCTTGTAGTGAACAGGCGGGCCTTCAGCACAGCTCTCTGCTCAGCCCTTCACTTTAAGAAGTCATCTCAGCATCTTTCTCTCTCTTCCTGCACCCCAATGTTTTTTGCTGGTTTATTTGTTTGCCAATTTTGCCAAGTCTCACGCCCCAGAAGTAAAATATATGACCGTTTAGTAATAGATCCCACAAGGACTATATGAAAAAACTATTATCACCGTTGTTAATATCTGCTAAATTATTACTAACGTGATAGAACCTATGCTAAACCCTTTATATCCTTTGTAGCATTTACTCCTCACAATGGCCCCATAAAACAGGCACTATTATTATCCTCATTTTTCATATTTGGGAACTGAGCCACAGAGAGTCCAGTGATTGCTTACAGCACCACCACTGGTAGGTGAGCGTGTGGGAAGTCCAGCCAACTCACTGGACTCCAGAGTCCCTGCTCTTAGCCTTCCTCTAAAAACCTCTGAGAGAGTCAGCCTCATTTTTCCATATGTTGTAGGACATTCATAACGAGATTTTGGCAGCAGATTCTACCTTAACGACTTGGAACAGAAAAAGTAATTTACACATCTACTTTAACTTATAATGGGGTTACTTCCTGCTGAAACCACTGTAAGTTGAAAATATCATTAATTCAAAACTGCACCTAATATACCTAAACTACCGAACTACATAAATTAGACTAGCCTACCTTATGTGCTCAGAACATTTGCATTAGCCTCTGGTTGGGCAAAATCATCTAACACAAAGCCTGTTTTATAATAAAATGTTGTGATTTATTGAGTACTGTGCTGAAAGTGAAAACCAGAATGGCGGTTTACCCCTTTGCTTGCATGGCTGACGGGAAGCCGCAGCTCCCTAACCCCGCACAGCATCGCGAGCTAGGACGCTTGGTCACCAGCAACAGAACTCACTTGATGTTATTGGCTCAAGAAACCAACCCAAGGGCAGGGCACGTGTCCAACTGGGTCCTGGAGCAGCGACGCCAGGACCTGGAACCCACCATGCTCTTTCTGTCTCTCTTTTTCTGAGAATCAGCTTAATTTTCCTGGTGTCCCCCGTGAAACTTGAAAATGTGGTCTCCAGCCACTGTCACTAGCACCTCTTCCCAGTTTCACGGCTCTTCCTTTCATTTCAATGAGGAAAGCCCTATCTTGAGATCCAATGGGTCCTGTGGCCCAGTCTGTGGTGGTGGGTACTGTGATAGACAGTCCCCCCTATAATCGAGTAGAGGGAGAGGAAGGACAACTCTCCAGGAAGAATTCTAAAAAAAGACGGGTGTGATGCAGGCAGAATCACAGGTGTCCCCCAAATGATTTGCAGTCCTGGCCCCTCAGGCTGCTTCGGTACTGAGGAGACTGGCCCCAAGGTGAGCAGCCAGAAGAGGGCCACGGGGATGGAGTTGTTGCAGCCCTAGCAAAATTGGATAGGAGGCCAAAATGAAGCCCTTCCTCCTAACCCATTTCAATGTTTTTGGGGATTCCTGCAGCCTGGGAGCCTCGAGTCTTATAAGGCAGAAGGGCAAGTGGATCAGAGACATTCCATAAGCCCAGAAAGCCTTCAAATTCAATGTCACCTGTCCAGAAGAGTGGGACGCAAGCACATTTGCCAAGGTTGGCAAATGGAAGGGCCCCCATCTGGGCAAGGACGTCCACCTGTACTGAGGCCCCTTGGACGGCCAGCCTGGGAAGCGCACACGCTGGGTGTGCAAGTGTGTTGACGTAAATAACCCTGGCACAGCGTGTAAACATCAGATGAACATGAAAGCTGCAACATCTGGAGAACTGTCACCATCTGCCACTCCGGGAGGAACAGTGAAAGACTCAGCAGGGTAGGAGCAGTATGGGGTCTGAGTTTACGAAAAAAAAGCACTGGCAGCTGCTGCCAGCTCTCAGGTGCTGTGAATAGCAGCGGTTCCTCCCGACATGGCAGTTTAAGGGCTGACCCTTCACAAAGGCTCAGGCCCACATACCAAGCAGTTCCAATGGCCGCAGGTCACCTAGCACGTTCAGCGGGCTTCGCTCCCCATCGCTGCTGCAGTCTCACAAAGGCAGGCACACACCAGGCCTCCCAACCAGAGAAAAAGGGAGAGGGGGCTGCTTGCAGAGATCTTGGCAAAAGGATTCTCTTGTGCCTGATTTCTTTGACTCAATCCTCGCTTGATTTCGTCCACAGAGACTTCCACATGCAGCTGTAAGTGCAGGGTCAGCTGCCTCAGGATTAGATGAAAACCCAAACCTGGGAGAGGTATGTGCTGACATCAGACCAAAGCTATAGTTACATATTTTCATTTGTTAATATAAAGCTAAGTTAACCCGCGCAAGCAGGACCCAGCTAGGGCTGTTTTGCATTAACAGGCTGCTTGTTGCTGCTTTTAAGAGAGGACCGTTAAACCGACAGACGGCCTCCTTGCGGGGCTGAACAGTACCCGGGGTTGTTGTGATCCCAACTGCCATCTCCAGGCACTCCTTGGAACACAAGTTCTTTGTACCCGAGAAATAAAGTGAGACACAAAAGAAGAAAGGTTCATTTTGTCTTATGGCATCAAAATTGTTCCTTAAGACGAAAAAGGGCTATTTTTGCTCTCCAACGCAGGGAGAAAAAACAGTAACACTCTAAGGGTAATTAGAAAACATACCCATGCATAAACATTTGATCCAGTCTTTATTACCAGGTTATGAACTTGTACTTACGTATTAAAATCTGACTGGGCTCAGAGGTCCCTTGTTAAAACTATTAGGCGGCTACTATGTGTTTGTTTACTTCTGGTCAGGAAGGGAATTCACTGGGCTCTTACCCCAGCTCTTCCTCGAGCCAGGTACCCTTCTCACTTACTGAGAAAGGGAAGGTGCCAGACAAGATGTTTGCAGAGGTTCCTTTCTGCAATAACACTCTGTGATGTGGTAACACTTTTTCCATTTCTGACCTTTCAGGAAGGATTCACCCCTGTCCCCAACAACTGACTTTTATCTACTTACCATCTGAGCCAACCTTTCTGTGTCTATGACAGACCACCTCCCTCACAACCAACGCTGGACAAAGGAGAAGCTCCCAGATGGGGGCCTTAGCTTGGGGACCACTGAAGCTTAGTCACCTACTGCCAGAACAGCAGATGGAAACATGGGGCTCAAGCTGAGGAAAGATGTCTCTCTGAACAGGTCTGGGGCAACTTCTTGTTCCCCAGAAAAACTCTGCCAATCTACCCCAAATGGCTCTTGTACCTTTTGGCAAATCTACAGGTAAGTACAGTCCAAGCAGAGAAATAGTGACCAAGAATAGTAACCATAAGCAATAATAAGCTGCTAATAATACCTAAACATTAAGCAAGGTGCTTACATACATTATGATATGTAATCATTCCCAGAGCCCTTAGAAATAAACAACACTATTACTTCTTCTTTAGAGAGTAGGAAGTAAGGCTAGAGAGGTAAAGGAGTCTGTCTAAGGTGTGGTGGTTCGGAGGTGGTCATGTCGGCATTTGAACCCCAGATTGACTTGTGAGTCCATATTCCAAACGACTACACGATGATACATTTTACAACAGAGGCTGAGGGGAAAGCTCTAACAGGGAGTCGGGATCTTCACAACGACTGACTGAAGATTTTTTTTTTTTTTTAGTATTTATTTATGCATACAAGCTGGGGTGTAGGACAGAGTTGGGGGGGCAAGGCGGTGAGAGGATTCACAGAGTGGGGAGCAGAATAAGCAGATCGACTGAAATACACTGCTGAGGGAACAGAGGGTGAGACAGGAGAGGTCTGCTGCGCCATGTGGGAAGCTCCCTGGCCGAGTATCGAACTTATGAACTTGGGGCTCTGGATAGCTTCATAGTGCTGAGACTTAACCTGTTGCACCACCAGGGAGACCCTTGACCGAAGTTTTTTCATGCTAGAAGCAGGAGGTTCGCTTGGGTCAGTATTTCCCACAGTGACCAGGACTGCTCTCACCAATCACCCTTTGTTAAATGTAAATTTCACCTCTGGCTCCATCTACAGAAACCATGGGGAAGAGGTTCAGGAATCTGTTTACCAAAAACCCAATTGATTAAGCATATTGAACGTTGAAAACCCCAGGTGTCCTTTACTATAATGGCCCATAGTTTCTTGACTTAGAGATTCTTCAAAAATGCAAGATTTACTTTTACATTGAACCCAAACTTAACCCCCAAGTGTCCTGAACATCTTCTTTAGATCAACTTTATACAACACATGATCATATTTCACATACGACAGGCAAATTCTTCATTCTCTAAAATTTTAAACCATACCAAACAAATTCCTCCCATTTAGAAGGAATGCGAAAACAAAATGACATGACCTTAGCTCAAAGAATTTTCTTGAAGTTATTTTACAAATAGAAGTCAACAAACATATGGAACTAGTTACTGAAAAACAAGGTTACTGGATCAGACAACATGGACAGTACATGAAAGTGAACAGAGAGATGCTTCCAAATACACACACACACACACACACACACACTACACAGAGAAGAAAACTACACTGTAAGTGAAAAGAGTAAATATGTTTTATGCTCATTGAGAAAAAGTAGGTCTGTTTCCTTTGGCCAGGGTCTCGACTTTTTCTCATAATTTATGTCCTTATTTCCCCTAAAAATGTCCCTTTTGTCTATTTGTCTTCATTCTTCCCTCTAATTTCCTTTTTGGGCTTATTTATTTTTGTCCTTTCCTGCTAAAACTGAGGTCAAAGAGATAAAATAACCTTTATTCAATGCACCTTATGATTTCATCATCTGGGCCCAGCATGTTAAGAATATAAATGCCCTGAGCAGCCACATCAGTCCCAGCTACCAAAATGGCCAAATGTCTGCATCAATCATGTGGCCACCAGGCCCAGGGGCTGCCTACTGATCAATTTCCACAGAGAAACACATCTGCTATTCCCATGCACCTCATCCCTCTTTCACACACACACACACACACACACACACACACACACACACACACACACGTTAATATTAGGGAAGGTCAGCTACAACAACAATCTATTATACATCAATTGTGCAAACACAGTTCTAGGTGCAATGAGCCTGGGTGAGATCCAAAAATGAGAGCGAATAGGAGGAAAGACCATGGTCTCAAATTCACATAAAAGCAACTTCTTTACATGAAAATTCATTGATTTCCTTCTTTCTCTTCCCCCCAGCACAACATACATATACTGGTTTTGTTTAAGTCAAGAAGTTACTAAACGAACACAGGTTTGACCAGATTTAAATCTCCAAACGTGCCACTGGCTACTAAAATATTTTAATCACTCTCTATAAAAAAAAAAGACAATTTTTTTCCCAAGTTATAAGTTATTATGAGAAATTCCTTGTCATTAATCAAGAAAAAGCAAAATGACTACTGGTGTCATGTGGGTCCATCTACTTTTTGACTGATAAAAATATTTTTCCTATTCATTATTTTTGCTATTGTTTTCTTTTGATACAACCTGACATGAGAGGCGGAGCAGCAGTATTTGAGGTCACTCAATGTTTACATATAATTAATTCTTTTGCATTAAGAACTTACTGTAAAGTCCTGACTGACTCCCCCATTTCTTGGAGCCAGGTTACCAAAGGCACCATCTTTCTGAGAGTACCGGTGACCTTGACTTTATATTTTATTTTTATGATTCTTCCCTGCCCCCCTCCCCACCATGTTCCTGATCCTAAATGGAACTATTTCATATGTGAATATCTAAGGTAGAGTTACAAACTCAACTGTACTTAAAAGTCTCTTCATCAAATGAAACTCAAATTCCCTCGCTTCCAGTTAGGAAGCGGGAAGAGGCTACTTTGGCGTGGGTATTTCTTCTGTAAAGCCTACAGCAGCAACCTGCGTCGGTCTCAGTCTCGGTTCTGTCCCTGACATGATGTGCTATTGAGAGAACAGAAGTGGTGGGAGAAGGAAATTTTGCTTTCTGGTTTCCTAAGTTGGACAAGACAAGAAGCAATAACTATGGAACTCTAGTTCCATATTGCGTAGTTACCTGAATGGTTAATCAAACGCATGGAAAGCAAGAAATGAGTAAGAATAATTGGACATGGGAAGGAAGGATTAGTCATATATCTATTCTTCCCAAATTACATTATTCTCTTGTTTAATTGGTAGAAAGAGTAATACAAAGGTTTTATTGAATTATTTCCATTGAAAAGCTCAACAATGGATCAATTAAAATCAATGCGTCTTTCCCTAAAGCAAGTCACTTAACAATGTTCTGGGCACCAATTTTAGAAATGGAACGTTTCCAATCTGTTATGTTCCAAGATTTTTTTTGATTAATTAGTGCAGAGAAATTATTTTTATCTAAGCATCATGTAACGATTCAAAAACTAGGTCAGGATTTTTCCTGCCTAATGTTAGCTGTTAAAGCTCTGGATCAGCTGAATGCACAGGAGGTTAGCAAAAGGGTAAAGATGTATTTATTGCCAGGTCAGGTCTAATCATCAGTGTTGAACATTGATTGCTTTAGCCAACAGGTTCAATTTTTTTCGAATTTAAATTTTAATATTTCAAATATATATATATTTAAGATTTATTTATTTATGCATACAAGCTGGGGTACAGGCCAGAGGCGTGGGGCGGCAAGAGGGCTCACCAGAGACAGAGCGGGGAGCAGAACAGGCAGACAGACCGAAATACACTGCTGAGGGGAGCAGCGGGCGAGGCTGGAGAGGTCTGCAGCGCCATGTGGGAATCTCCCCCGCTGGGTGTCAAACTCACATCACTGCTGCCTGCCGACAGCTCCACAGCGCAGCGCTTAACCACTGCACCACCCTGGAGGCCGTAATATTTCAAATATTAAAGGGAGAGGTTTTACTAACACTTTCCTAAAGTCAATGCCTTTCGTAGTGGCTCCTGCAGCACCACAGTTGTTTCCATCCATGTTTACAGGCACATTCCAAAAGAGCTGCAAGAGTAGCTTGAGTCATTCACTGAATGAAATGGTCAGCTAAACAATATTGGTTTGCAGCACAAAGGCAATATATGTAACTATCACAATCCTCTTCATATTGCAAAAAGAGTATTGACCTTGGAGGATTTGGGGATCACAGGAAAATGGACTCAGAGTCAGAATGATCCCTGAAACTTTCACCTCAACTCCCATTCAATGTACAGCTTGAGTGCTTCTCATCATGGTCCAGCATGGAGGGGGATCATCTAAGATAAGCATTTAAAATAAAATAATATGTTAGCTTAGTCTATAATTTAGAAAATTATTAGTTTTGATCATATTGCACAATGGAAAAAGGCTCCCAGAAGCTGCGAACAGTTACAAAGATATCATTAATTACATGACCCCTGACCTCAAAGGCAGAATGTATGGTGATAAATACATGCATTTAAAAACACTTACATAGTAATCAAAGATGCAAAAAGACACACACACACACACACACACACACACACACACACACAGCTGCTATTTAGTTTCTGTTGCAACCATTCATTCAAAAAATATTCATTAAACACCTACCATGTGTCATAACCATCATGACTGGTAGAGGCCAAGCTGGAGAATATTAAATGGTTCCAAACTAATTTATCCATAACATTTTGCATCCGGGAGCATGTCTTTCCTTTTCTGAGAATCATACTGAAACTAACCCAATGCATGAAGTAGACTATACAAGCTCAAAATTACGAAGGGTCTTTCATAGCATAGTACTGATTTTAAAGATTTCTTCACTTACGGCACAGATGTTAACCACTGAATTGCTGCCTCAGCCCAGGTTGATTGGCTTCTGTGGCAATTCCACCCCAATGCCCACGTGCACCCTGCTGAGTACAAGCTCCCTTTATTCTGTCTCCACCACACTCACCCCACACCAGTCCCCATCATTCTGCCCACACTGTGACTTGCATTCATGCAGCCCCCACAGCCAAATCACCCTCTTCCAGTGTTGACTAGTCAGAATCTGAGCAGGCCCCATCCCTACAGCACTGTGCAGATACCCAAAATGGTGGCAGCACTGCTGACATGTGTTGCACCGAGCAGGTTGGAGCAGAACACAGGCTGTTCTGTGCCCATGTTTGCTCTAACTGCCTCCTCTACAACCTTCTGCTGTAGCTAGGAGGTCTGCTAGATTAGACACACAATCCATCATCATATATGATTTTGAGTTCATTTGATTTGATAGTTATTACAGAAGGAGCTTAGGAACTTAAAATTCATTCTTTCATAGTTATGATTAGAAGTTCACAGTTTATTCTTCTTCCATCACTTATTACACAAATTGTTCCAGTCCAGTCTCTTCATATAATACTTTGGTGTAATACTACTACTTGTTACTATGGGTTAATATGCCAGGTACAGAACTTCATGGGTGCTAAAAATATGTTGAACTTGGATCTGATTCATAAAGATTTTCTGGACTTTCAGGGAAAAGAATTAAAAATGGTAAATCTTATTTCTAAACAACATTTGATTTATACTATCAACATGTGACAATTCAGTCCTGACATGCCTGGGTTCCCAAATCCACTTTGGCCCCCCAGAGCACTGGGACTTGGGGCGCTGCCTCGTGCCCTGCTTTATGCCATTCTGTTGATTCCTAACTGGCTGTTCTTTGTTTTTTGTTAAGAAAATGATCAAGGATTCAAGTTTAATATCTTACCTATTTCTAATTTCAACTATCTTTGACTGTTCATAAGTGTGTTTTTATACCTTTCTCCTAGACAAATGCACAGGGATTAGTATAGGGGTATGTCCACTTGATCACCAGAATCTTTTCTCAGCCTGTCGCAGCAATCATCTGTTCACCAGCCACTGCAACCAATCTTCTGATCCCTTAAGCCCCATTCCGCCTCACCACATCAACTCCTGAGCCATATGGTCTGCGTTCAGGCACATAATGATCTCTCCATAATCTCAACTATGCCTTACTCTAGACAAAACAACTTTCTCTTTGCTTCTCCTCATTTTCTATGTTTGTAAATAAGCTGTGTTTTGTAGAACGGCCATAAATTCACAAAGAAACTCAGAGGGAGTACTGAGCTTTCTCATAACCCCCTGAACCAAGTCTCTAACATAGACAACTGACATTAATATGATACATTTGTTAACCATTAATAACTAATATTGATGCACTGCTAAAACTAAAGTCCATATTCTCCATATAAATGCTTAGGTTTTTAAATTTAATTTCATGATTTAAAAATTTTTTATCACAGTAATATTGGTTTACAACATTGTATATGATTTAAGGGTACAGGATCACATAGTTTTGAAAAAATTGTGGTAAAATATACATACTATGACAGTCATTGTTTTAACTGTATTAAAGTGTACAGTTCAGTAGTGCTAAGCATGTTCACGGTATTGTACAAACATCATCAGCACTCATACTGAGAAGGTATTCGTCTTGCAAACCAGGAATTCAAGGCCATTAAACAATGTACCCTCCATTCTTCCCTCCCACCGGTCCCTGGCAACCACCATTTATACATGTCTCTGTGACTCTGGCTGTTCTAGAGATGTCATATAAGTGCAATCACGTGGCATTTGTCCTTTTATGACTGGTTTATCTTACTGTCTTCGTGGTTCATCCATGTTTATTTTTTGCATCTTCAATCAACTTCAAAAGGTACATTCCATATCCTTCTACTGTGACTTCACTCTATTTTCTAACTGACTCTCCATTCTGGAGTTGGCCTTCTCTACGGAGTCCCAGCTTCCTCTATTTCTACAATCGTGTCCTAAATTCCATTTAGTATTTGGGATCCAAGAACACTTTCTAGAACTAACATTTTTAAAAGTATTTATTCTGCGGCAGCCCTTGCTGTAAGTGATATACACATATTATATAACATTTGTAGCAATATACACATATAAGATACATATGTAATATCTATAGTAGTAAGATTCACTTATCTTGTTTAAACTTCACCACATTAATCCTACTTAATAGATTAGGAAACTCAAGTACTGGGGTAAGTAACTTGCCAAAGGAATACAGCTAACAAACAGCAATCCCAGAAGCAGAACTTGGGTAGCCTCAATTGTCCTGTAACGTCGCTTTGATCCTATCTGTGCTGGCTTTCCTTCCATGGGGGAAGCAGTTCAATTCTTTGTTCCCTGATAAGCCCCAAAATGGACACATTTTTTCATCAGATTGCAGCTATTGCCGATTGCTCTAGGAATCTCTCTCCATTGTTCCATATGCCTGCTTGGGTCTGGCAGTTCCAATGCTTTCCTGAGTTAGGCCTGAGCTTCTGAGGCCCTTTACTGTGGGGACCACTGGGACTCTGGAGACAACGCCCCATGCCCTGCTCTGTGCAATTCTATCCTCACCCCTTCCTATCTCACTCCCATCAGTGCTGAGAGCTCCCCCTTCCAATATAACTTCTGTTGGATCCACCTAGTCATTAATTTTTTAGTTTGATGTAAATAGTCAACTACAGGCCAGGGGTCTCTAGTGTCTCACTAACATTTTACTTTATAATCCGGAAGACTGGCAATAACGGTAATTCAGTTAGTAAACCTACAATGAATTGAGTAAATTTTAAAGCTGGGAAATTCCACTGCCTTGGTGGGGGCAGCACAACTTTCGGTGTATCATTTCATTTCTAAAGTGCTCTCTGGTCTCATGTAGACATGACTGCTGTGTGCCAGGCACTGTGCTTGGGCCGAGGGCATAGGTTGCTGTCATTCAACTGAGAAGAAAGGGCCAATGATGGACATTTTAAATGTTAGGTACAAAGGCATTCTTAGTGACAGGCACAAAGTCAGAGGGAGAAGGTGGGAGATGAGGTACTTATGACAACCTGAGTTTAACACTTTGTGTGCCAGTGCCCTTTAAATTTACCAGCCCTTGGGGCCGGCCATTTTCTGTGCCACCGCATGAATGGTATAAGCATTCAATAAAACACACACAACTCCTGAACTACTGGATAGTAAAAAAATTGTAAAATCGCTCATAAAACACCTTACGCTTTCACCAAAACAATGTGTAAAGCTTCTAGACTGTGTACGATTAAAGAAATAGCTCCTAATGATTCCAAATAAATCCACCGTGGCATGAAAAACTGGAGACTAGATGAACACGTATTAATACGTGAGCTGCCACCTGATAGTGGTGACAAATACACGTACTAACACGTGAGTGGACCACAAAGTATTAAATGGGAGCAAATCAGAACACGCAGGCATGTTTGGTTGTAACACTAAGCTGAGCTGGGCTTTGTTAGTGTCTGATCTTCCAATCCATGGCCACAGGGCAAACAGGTGATCAGATGTATGTATGTCAGCGTGTATGTGAGTGTGTGTTTAGTGTTTGTGCAGTTGGTGCTGGCTGGCATGGAAGATAGGTATAAATTCTTTGCTGCAAAGAAGACTCTATGGGGGTGGTCATGAACCTACACCCTAGGAAAGTGGGTATGCCACCATCTCTGATTTATACTTCCATTACTACAAGACGGTGGGGAGGAAGCTGCTGGGGTGAGGACTGGCAGTAGACTGTGTGTCTGGGTGCACGTGTGTGTGTGTGCACCAGAGATCTCGTACAGGGGCAGCTAAGTGTCACTTGGGATGATGACATAAAACAATCCAAATATATATGTTCTTTGATTATACATAAATTCATTGCTTCAGGCCCAAATATTCAACAGTAGGAAAATAGTGAATTGTGGTGCCTGGTAGAATAACACACAGTTATGGAAGTCATAAGGGTTCTACTAAATATTCCATTTCTGGGCCTCCCTGGTGGCTCAGCGGTTGAGCGCTGCACTGTGGAGCTGTCGGCAGCGGCGACGCACGTTCGATGCCTGGCCGGGGAGAATCCCACATGGCGCGGCAGACCTCTCCTGCCTCGCCCACTGCTCCCCTCAGCAGTGTATTTCTGATCTGCCTGTTCTGCTCCCCGCTCTGTCTCTGGTGAACCCTCTCGCCACCCCACGCCTCTGGCCTGTACCCCAGCTTGTATGTATAAATAAATAAATCTTAAAAAAAAATAATAAATAAATATTCCATTTCTTAGACGTCCAGGCACAGGGTAGCCTGCAAATCCACACCCCCGAGGTTGACTTGGCTAAATGACATGCTTTGGCAGGAAGGAGCTGAGGTAATAAGTGTTACTTCTAAGCAGAGCTTTACAGCCTGCCTGTAATCCGCTGTTTCTCCTGCCCCTGCCTCAGTGATGGTAGAAATGTCCTCAGTCAATCTCTTGGGTCTGTGCTTGAGCATCCGTGACAAACAGAGCCCGCTGCTGATTTATCAGAGAGGCAGAGAAAGTGAGATATCAATTTGAATTTGTTTAATTCCTGGGATTTTAGTTCTGGGATTTGTGTTACCGGATTTATTCTACTGACTCATATGAGCTATAAGTACACTATGAAAAACAATAATAATCTGAGCCTAGAATGGAAGACAACATGCAAAACTGAAAATTATTTTTATTTTTTTTAAAGGAGCAGTTTTTTAAAAATATGGTTACAACTTTCTTTTTTTTCATTTTTAAACCCATTTTCAAAGGTTAGAAAGCTCAAGGAATAGGAAAGAAAAAAATTGGTTGTTTCTAAGTTTCCCTTATAACACAGATCTGGGTTTACAGCAGAAGCCTTTCTAGAAGGTGGCACTAGGAATTAGTCTTAGCTATTGCCGTGAAGGGTGCTGTAGTAAGTAACAAGCACCTAGCAGCTTTAATAAACTGAATCTGCTCATCAAGGCATTTCTCTTGTCTTCTAAAGTCAAGTAGAAAATTATTTCTTCCTTTTGAAGTCAGGAAGTTGCTGCTTCCCTCCTCCCAACTTTCTCTTTAATCAGAAGTATCATCTCCACACTCAGACAATTCCTCAGGGCTACACCTCCCCCTGGAATGATGAAAAGGCTGGTGGAAGGGAAGAGGAACTGCAGCAAAACCAGAAACACAGAGCTTGCTGGGCCGCAGAGGAAGCGGGCTCAGGGAAGTCCAAATGCCAACAGAACCCTGGCATTGAAGGAGCTCATGTTCTTGACATCCAGACACCTGTGGCCTGTGACATTCTGCCACTTTCCTGAGGCAGGGACACGAATGCTTGCAAGGACGGCAGGTGTGAAGGCTCCACTCTCCGTGAGTGAGTCCAGCCAACCGCCCTGTGTCTACCGCTCCTCACAGCTCTCTTGTTAGCTCATATTGAGAGATTAGAGAGTTGATTTTGGCATTGACTCAAGGACTTGAATCCTTGTTCTGCTATTTACTAGCTGGGTAATTTGGGGTGATTTATTTGGCCTCTCTGCCCTGTAGTTTTCTCATCTGAAAATGGAGAAAATAATAGAGCCCATCTCAAAGGCTGTTGGAAAAGAACAGTCCCATAAGGAAAGCTCCTGGTCCGAATCTCACAATGTGAACTGTCAGTTATGATCTCAGTGCTGCTATTTCGCTTTCTGTCACTGTCACTCACTCAAGGGGACATCTTTTACTCTGAACAATTGCCCCACAAGAGTTAATTCCTTATTCTACCACTGGACATGGAGAGAACATAAGGAATGTGCATGACTGACAATTATTAGAAGAAACTCCAAATTCTGTGTATAATATTTATAGCATCATTAAAGTTCTAAAGTGGTCACTTACCCTTGACCGCACTGTATGGGAGAAATTATGTGCAATGATGGTATCATCCATCAACTTGAACAATGGCTAACTTGAACTGTGTCTCTTAGAAACTTAGACACAGTACCTAAGAGGATCCATGGTCTACCATATTCTGCCAAAGTGGAGAGGGTCAGCAGTTACACCTCTCCCCCCTTTAAAGGTTGAGGACATGAGAACTTGGGGGGAAGAGGGATAGTAAAGTATTATTAGAGGATACCTGCAACAGCAGGGGGCACCTTTGATCTACCAGCTCAAGGGGCCAGACCACAGACCAGAAGAAAGGTGCAAGCATCTGGCAAGGAAGAACTGAAATAGAGGGCATCAGGCATTCTGTTCAGGTGAGGATTGGAAGGACTTGAGGCAGACACTTTGTTTAGGAATAAAAGCTGCTATTTGTCTTGCGTTGTAGCTTTTGGGAGGCTGAACAGACAATAAAGAGGAAATTGAAACAGAAGACCTACAAAGTCTTGCTCATTCTCCAGACTTGAGAGTAAGACGCAGAGGCCAGGGCTCTCCCGGCAATGAATTCTGACAGCCTGAGAAGGAGAAACAGACTGCCTCTGGCAGGTGAGAAGCAGCCCCGCCAGGGCTGTGATGTGTGCTTGGTCAGAGTCTGTGGAGAGGTATGAGACTGAAAGGGGGTTTGATGTCGATGTGTTCAGTGTGATTTCTTTACTGGTTTATTTTCTGTCTGCCCCAAGTAGAATGAAGTTCCAGAGAACAAAGATACACAGTGTCAGTCTTGTTCTTGGCTGTATCTCCAGTCCTTAGAGCAGTGCTTGGCACGCAGAATGTGCTCAGCAGTGACTTGTAGAGAGGAGAATGAGAGAACGAAAGGAGCGCGGTGGAGCAGCACAGGGAAGCAAATGGTCGTTCTAAGTGAGGCAGAGCTGAATCAGGTGCCTCGACTCCAGCAGGCCCAACATGGATGTTTGTTTCTTTAATTACAAAAGGTCAAGGCTTCAGCAACACTGAAAGTCACCCACAGAGTAAGGGAGTGGACTCATGGGCCCAGACAGAACTCCACTGGGTGCCCGGCCCCTCTCCCTGGTGTTTGCTCCTACTCTGAGGTGGTTAGAGACATTTCTAACAAATGTCTTAGTCAGGTCTGTGAGTGAGGCTGGAGTTTTGGAGGTCTGAGTTCAACCTTTTCATGTAAAATGGAAGTAATGTCCTATGTGATCGTCGTGAGGATTGCATACAGTAATGTCCCTAATGCACGCAGCTCTGCATTTATATATAGAACACGACAAAGGGTAGCTATGATTATGATTACCAGATGTCATATTGTAGAGATAGTTTCTTTCTTGAAGGCTTGTTTTGAGATTTTTCTCCATAATTACTGGGTGTTTATTATGATAAGCTGTTTCAAAAAAGTCTAAGAGCATATTTAACTTAAAACAAAAAGAGAAGTGAATAAAGGATACCAGTGTGACATCAACCTCAGGGGAAATAGGTACTTTTACAGAGTGAATAAAATCAAGGCATTGAGGGTTCTCAGGTCCTAGTCTTCAAAAGTGGAGCTTCAAATGTGGGATATTTGGTAGGGGAAAGTGGAGGCAAAAATAAAATGCCCATGAGAAATGTGTTCTGGCCAACAGGATCACTTAAACTGACTCTGTTTTAATTTGAAAGTAGTTAATAGTAAATTAAAATCGAAAAAGTATTTTTGGACTCAAAGGGGCTAGGAAATCACCCTGCAGTCGGCCACCTGCCTATTCCTGAGGGACCAAGCTTCCGCCAACAGTGAGTGAGAATGACATGCCAGGTGTGCAGGCCTGTCAAGAGCTAAGGCCTCAATGCGGCCCATACCTTTTCTTGTTTCTTCCATTTCCAGGATGTTCTGAGGTTTTCTTTACAAAAGGGGAGGCAAATTTTGTTCTTCTGTGTAATTTTCACACTCACATACCCTGTGATGAAGTATTTTAAATACACATTAACAAAGTGAAGAACTTTTCCATAACTACTATGAGACTTGTGTGAAGCACATTTCAAAGAAAGAAGGTGCTTCGGGCGAAAAGCATTAATTCAGAAATAAGAGCCAGTCTTGCCATACAGATGACTGCTGGGATAGATGGCAAGAATCAGATTCTGACATTCGTATTGGCACTGAGCCTCACTGGGGTGTGTTATTAAGAACATAGTCAGGGCCTCCCTGGCAGCCCGGCACTATCACCATTACGGCCTGAGTTCGCTCCCCAGCCAGGGAAGTAACCCACATGGTGAGCAGACCTCTCCTGTCTTGCCCACAGCTCCTCTTAGCGTGTATTTCAGTAAATCTGCCTGTTCTGCTCCCCCCTGTCTCTAGTGAATCCTCTTACCACCACACGTGCCTCTGGCCTACACCACAGTTCTTCTATGCAAAAACAAACTAAAAGAACACAGTGGATCCTGATTGTTTAAACTTGTTAAAGGAAGGAGACATACTTCACAGAAAAAAATATCAATAATCTAAAATCATGATATTCAGAAAATACAGTAAATCTGGGTTGATTAGCTTCCTTTTCTCTCCTCAGCACACCTGCTCAGGCCAGACAGCTGACAATGGATAGAAACAACTCCCACTCCCTCATCGTCCTGACCCACTCAATCACTAGTTCCTAAATATCTATCACCGCCCTTTTCGCTCTGCTTCCCTCGTTCCGGTTTTCATAGGCTCTGCAAGACTCCCCTCTTCTCTGTGCTTTTACACAGCGCAGTTCCAAGGGGCACATTTATATTGAGTGAATGGTGTCCCAGAGTTGGCAATGAGACAGCCCTGTCCCAGCTTCCCTTTTCCCTGCATTCTTAGACACACTTTAAGATGCAAATATAATTATGCTGCTCCTTTTCTTAAAGTCTTAAAATTAATTATAATGAAGTTGAAGGTGATAACAGCAGGTGTATGCCATGTACTAGCTTAGTATTTCACGTGTCTTCACTCCTTTGGTTCTCACAACAACTGAATTATTCCAATTTACTGATTATTCACACTTTGTAGGTTCAGAAGTATTGTAGTAAATTAAATTTACTTGATCCACTTGATAGGATCAAGGTTATACCATTTATTGTCTGTTTTTCTCTTGGAGGCAGAATAACATAGTGGTTCAAGGCACAACTAAAGAGACAGAGGACCTGGGCCGGCATCTCAGCGGCATGGAATATATGAGCTATTTCATGAAAAGTGTCATTTACTGAGGTCTCCATAGATTGGCTGGTATCATTATTATCATCAGTATTTCAAGATACAGTTCAAACTTTATGGAGAACATGTGGATCATATATGACATGGTGCCCACCTCTCTTTTCAGCTTTATCTTTTACCAGAGAACCTCTTGAAATCTGTTTGCTCCCGTTTCTCTGCAAACCTTACTCCCTTTTTTTTTTTAAAGATTTATTTATTTTTGCATACAAGCTGGGGTACAGGCCAGAGGCGTGGGGCAGAGAGAGGGTTCACCAGAGACAGAGTGGGGAGCAGAACAGGCAGATGGATGGAAACACACTGCTGAGGGGAGCAGCGGGCGCTCCCATGCCATGTGGGAATCTCCCTGGCCGGGCGTCGAACTCACATCTGAAATCTCCCAGCACAGAGCCTAACTGCTGCATCACCAGGGAGGCCCACCAGATTCCTTTATTGGAACTGTGTTTGCTGTGTTGCCAGGTGATACCACCCATCCTTCACACTTGCCCCGCCCCCCCCCCCCAGATGAACACTTTGTAGCCACAGAGTTCACAGCACCTTCCTCTATTATTTCACCGGTGTCTGACATGACCTGATTGCATCTGGCTCAGGCATCTTGCTACCGGACTGTGGGTCCTACGAGAGCTGGGCCCAGGTTCTACCAGGAGCCTGGTACTTGGGAGGGAGCTAGTATCTAGTAGCTACTCAACAAAGTTTGCAGAACTGGACTCAACTTGCATAGAATTGGCTTGGTTTATAAACAAGCGTATTTCAAGAATTCAGCTTCATTTTCTGTGGTGCACTGGTTTAGAATATCTTATTTATTATAAGCCACAGGCAATAGAAGAAGGGAAAAATGGCCCAGAATACTGGTTTGGGTGCCTAGCAATCTGAAACCTGACAATACTGTCTTGCTGATGCGAACAGTATAAACCTTAAAAATGTACTTTTAATAAAGGATCGTTAGCATGCCAATTTACATACTTAGCCACATATAATTGGTGCATTCAGATAGAACTTTGTGAGAGAGCAGCAAATTTACTTTCTAAGGATTAAATCTCCTGCCCTGCTGTAATTTTAGGCTGTAAGGCTTTTCATATGGTATAAACATTGCTTTATTAATTGAAAACATTGCTGGTTAACATACACATCTCAGTTTCAAAGCAGTTTATAATTCCTATACAATACTTGAAAAATATTTTCCAACGGGCATGTGGCTAACTTCTCATATTATTTCAGGATCATTGCTTGGTAGAGGGTTATTAAAAGATAAATTCAAGAGAACTGTCTTTTTGAAGGAACCAGGAATGTCACCGCAAGAAAAAAATTGGCCCCTTCTTTTCCAGAGGAGAAAACCAAGGTCCAGAAGGCCAAGTGACCTCCCCAAATCATATAGCCTTCAGGCAGAAGCCTGACCTCATGTGGGTCAGAAAGAACTTATTTGAATCTTTCTGACTTGGGTGCAGGGTAAGACAGAGAGTCTTCAGGGCTGGTGGGCTGCCCTTAGGGTTCAGATTGTATTCCAAGTTCAATGGGCAATTCAGTGCTGAAGGATTTCATGCAGGGGAATTCTAGGATTTGAAATGCAAAGACCACACTGTTGCTGGGAGGAAACAGACCAGCTGGAGGTCTCTTGCTGTGGTGCTGTTGAGAAAAGGGAGGGACACAGGTGAGGGTGTGGCAGAAGTTGGAAAGAAGGATACGGACTTGAGGATATTTTAGAGTTAGAATCAAGAGGGTTTTTTGTAGTGGGTGGTAAGGAAGAGGGAGGGGTCAAGGATGATTCTTACATTTCTGGCATAGGTGAACAGGAGTACTGCTTATAGATGGGAAGAAACAAAGACAAGGAACCAGGAAATCGGTTTTGGTTATGTAGTAAAGAGAAGTTTGAGTGGGAAAAGTTGCAATCGATGTGTATTGTATTGTGTCTGGCACAGTGTGGGTGGAGTGATGTGGTTGTTTTTATCACTCCCATTATTGCCACCTCCCCCAGTAGAGTCTCTAAGGCCAAGAAGAAGCAAATTAGAATCATGATACAGTTTTACAAAGCCTACTTTGACTACCAAGTGAATGAGAAACACATTTATTGGTAAATTGGTGCAAACATCTAGAGTGTTCAGTATAATTTGGCTTTCACAGATATGACCTTGACTTTGATGACTCACCTATGTATCAGTCTGAGATCTGCTTTGTATCATAGCTATAAATGATGATTCAAAGCTTTTACAGAATTTGTTACTGAATTTTCCCACTCTTCCAAAGCAAACAGTTTTAAGTTATAATAAATAAGCATCTGGCCATTGTTTAGATGTTATTTTTTTTAAAAAAGATTTATTTATTTACGCATACAAGAACTGGGGTGTAGGCCAGAGGTGTGTGTGGGGGGGAGGGGATGAGATGTTTCACCAGAGACAGAGTGGGGAACAGAACAGACAGATCTACTGAAGTACACTGCTGAGGGGAGCAGCTGGCGAGGCAGAGAGGTCTGCTGCGCCATGTGGGAAGCTCCCTGGCTGGGGATTGAACTCGTGCTGCTGTAGCTGCAGATAGCTTCACAGTGCTGAGACTTAACTCTTGCACCAACAGGGAGGCCTGTTATGTATCCATTCTCTAAAAATGGATATATTTACAAGGAGTTCAAGAGTTTCTTTTACTCAGTAAAAACTGAACATCATCTTAAGAGAACATGATTTTATTCTGTTTTCCAAGATCTTGATTTCTGGCCAACTATGTGCTTTGACACTCCTCTACTGCTCTCTACTGTTCAAAATTATTTAGCAGTCAGGTAAGTTTGCAAATGCAGCAGTGCACTTGGGGAAGAAGTAACAGTATTTACTCTGTACAGTCCAATTTACTTCATGGAGACTGATATGACAGAAATAGTCAAAATGACCATACATGTAGGCAGCAGTATTTTTTAGAAAATCCATTTTCATGGATTTCCATGAATTTATTATGATCATTATTCCTTCCTCTCTCTTGGAGAAGGTATTTCAGTTGATTCCAGTGTGAACTACTTGATCCTTTGCTTTCTTATGAAGGCTCTTGATAATGTTATGATTCAACCTACATAAGGAATTATTTCAATGCCTTTACCATAAGCTCTGGATGCCTGAGAGACAAGTTTACCAAAATTCACAAGGAACAGAAAAGCATCATTACTCTGCCCGTACCATTAAGGGCCTCAGATCTTATAAAAACATATTCAAATGTTCAAGATATGCATTTATCATTTTCATTGTCTAGAGTGTAGGCTTTAAAGGTAGAACTTAAACCACAGTACAGCAAAGATTTGCAATATTTATTTTCTTTTTTTTGTGCTAGGTGTGTCCTTAAAGAGGAAAAAGTCATATTTTAAAGCAATCAAAAGTAATTTTAAAACCATAGTTTATGTATAACTACATGCACGTGCAAATGTTTGAAGGAGATGTATTTATGTTAGTAGATATGAAGTAGAGACTTCAAATACCAATATCTACATTAAATTGCTTGAACAATCATTTTCTAGACAATTCTATTTTTCATTAGCCACAGAATAAAGTGACTTGTACAGGGTCAGTTCTCAGTTTCTGCAGCCAAGGACTCAGTTTTCAGATCCTTTTAACAACTTGTCAATTCTAACTTACCAAACCTAACCATCCCTATGTTTAAAACTTGGGATCCCATTTAAATAGTGAAAATGGTGACCTCTGCTGGGAAAATTCAAGAGGAACTGAAGTTACCAGCCTTTTCTCTGGTTTAGTTTCTATTATCTGGAACATGGCATAAGAAATATTGGTATTTCCTCCAGGACTAACCCCGGGATATCTTAGCTTGCCAGTAAACGTGTTTGTGAGGACCGATGCTCCATCCGATCCCCGATAGCCTGGAGAATTTAGGCTGTTTTGTTGGACATCAATCTTCCTAAAAAATGTTGCACTCCAAATATTGACTCCACATAGCTTTTTGATTAGCAGATAGGGTTATTAGCTTGCCATTTCTCCGCAAAGCAGCTGGAGTGCCATGTGCACAGGAAGGAGGGAGCAGGGGAATTGTGGGCCCTTGAAAAAGCGTGTCTCAGGCATGCTCCTTGCTGCTCGGCCAGGTTCCCAAACAGGAAGCCTGTGAACTCAATTATAAACATGACCTCACTGGATGAGTTACTCTAAAGGTACTTTTTGTAAACTCTAGCTTTCGGAGAGGTAGAAGCTTCCTTGGATATGTTCACATTGAAACAAAATAGAATAGTAAACTCACTGGCATCACACATTGAAGAATCTTGAGTGCTGGCTTGTCTAAAGAGCACCTTTTCGTGTTCCCCTCTAAAATAATGGGCTCAACACTGTGCCACAAAGCCACCACTGTCAAGGGTACCCTGCTGCTATGAGGACCCAGCCTGTATTAATTTATTATTATTATTTTTTAAAAAATATATTTTTATTGTTATTTATGTCTTTTACATTTTGTATTCCCCTTGGGCAGCCCCCCACCAATTCACCTGTGATCCATCTCCATGGTCCCTTGTGTCCTTTTCTACTCCATTTTGTGCCCTTATCCATTTTGTTTATTATTTTTAAAATTAATTCTGTATCAGGGAAACAAAGGAGCCACAAGGGGTCTGAATTGGAATCTAGTGTTTTCCAATGGGACCAGACTCATCAGAGCTCACCAGTGTACATTGTTCTGAAACCAGGGTCCTTCAAGGGCATAGATGACCTGAGTGACTGTGATGTAACAGAACTGATGGGAAATGCTTATAAACTGTGAATCCTAGACAGGTCTAGTAGCTCTTGTTGAATCATCAGTGACAAACTCTTAGATCAGCACAGACCTGTCATCCTGGTATTGAGGGAAAGGGACCCACAGAGTCACGAGCATGTGTGACCTTGGGTTTCAAATAAGGAATTTTGAGTCCTCTTTTCCTTACCGTCTGTCCTGGACTTCCCAAAATTGTTTTAATAAAATGCAGCTGGATTCTGGACTCTACATAGTCATGCAAAAGATGGGAAAAATGATTTTGCCTACTTCCCCAAACCTTTTATAAGCTAAAGTGTGAATGAACTATCAAAACCTTCTGAAACTTATTAAGCTGAATTCTGTTGCCAGTAACACATTTTATAGCTTGAAAATAAGCTATGGGGAATTTTCAGCAGGACGTGGGTATTTAAAAGCACAACACACTCATTTAATTGGGAGCCATATAGCTAACTCTCAGACAATTTTAGCTTTATATTTTTTCTCTGGGGTTTTTAAGGGTATTGATCATAAAATACTTATTTAATATTGTTTGACTGTGTGGCAGCTCCCTGGAATTAGGGATAATCCTAGTCCTAATCCTATCCAGCTCTGGAGAACTGGACACAATATTCGGCATATGTTTGTGAAAACATATGAACACATCTAGCATTCCTCAGAATATAATTTTAGGACTTTTCTACTGCTGCAAAGTCATTTTAGTTATTTCCAATAAATATCTATTTAATTTGGCATGGTTCTTAGCTCCATGTTTTATTAATTAGCCTAATGTTACATCCTCCATACAAAAATAGAAATCTTTCAAGTTACTGAGGATCCCAAATGCATTTATAATGAAATGCTAATATTGTCTTTGTGATTTGGGAGGTTTGGGTGTTGACAAATTTGAGGGTGTTTGGGAGCAGGGTCTAGTGCTGTATAGCAATATTTTATAAAATCATGGCAATTTTATTCTATTAAGAAATTACACCCCCAAAGGTATCTAGAAAACTTCCTTTAGATTTCAAAATACCAGCTGCAACTATTTTTGCATTAAAAAAATAGTTCAGAGACACAAACATCAAACGTTTATTTATGATTTTAAAAGATCCAGTATCTGCATGTAATTCTGCGTCAGACCTAGCAGGTTAGCATCGAGTTATATTAAAAAAAAAGTTTTTCCAAATATGTAACAGATGACACCCTGCAATCCCAACTATGTTCATCCAGTCTAGAACAAAGCCCTAAACACACTCGGGAATTTCCAATCACATCAGGAAAACAGAGAGAGCGAGTTGAGGCTGGGATTTTAAAAAGTGCCAAAGAGATGGCCAAGATGTCATTTCTCATTAGACTGAGTGGGCAGCAGTGGCATACAATTCCTCTCATTATTCTACTTTTGCTCTTGTTCCTGCTGACATCTGGGGAGGTGCAGGCAAGCAGCTGCTCCCTTGCATATGGGAGTTGTCTGAGGCTGGAGGTTTTCTCTACAGTTGATCCTTTTTTGCACCCCAGTGGAGATACCACCCTACTTTTCCAGCTTCTGCTCCCTGCCCCAGGCAATTTATAGGGGAAAAGTTGTCAAGTTTTCTTAAAGTTGCTAACTAACTATAAGATTTTTAGAATTCTTATGCATTTCACTTTGTGTATCAAGAGAAAAAGCAATGATTCAAACTGAATTCTGCAACTTTTGTTGCTAATAAAGATTGTTCAAGTTCAAGCATGAGTCTGAATTTCTGTTATGAGTGAATAAGTATTCTCTCAGCAACTACTGTGTGCTGGGTACTGGGTAATGCAGACAAGTAAGTCGCCATTTCTCATTTCAAGAAATGTAGGATTTAGTCATCAGATTCTAAAAGAACCTTTTTTTTAAAGAAAAGATTTATTTATTTCTGCATACAAGCTGCGGTGCAGGCCAGAGGTGTGGGGCGACGAGAGGGATCACCAGAGACAGAGTGGGGAGCAGAACAGGCAGATGGATGGAATCACACTGCTGAGGGGAGCAGCGGCGAGGCAGGAGAGGTCTGCCACACCATGTGGGAATCTCCCCGGCAGGGCCTCGAACTCGTGTTGCGTTGCCGCTGCCAACAGCTCCACAGTGCAGCGCCCAACTGCTGTGCCCAGGGAGGCCTTAAAAGTACCCTTTTAAGTTCTCAAATTTCCAAACTATTAGGCAGAATTCAGTACTAGTGATGAGAGGTGAAAACAAAAGTCTGAACCATATGAAATTGCTAACACGTGAACATTTTTAATCTAGAAAATAAAAATTTCATGACTCAGCCTAATATTTAGTAAGAATTTAGAGCTTGATAAATATTTTATAACTTAGTTGCAAATTCACAATAGTTTGAAAGGATTTTAACACAATGGTTATGTGCTGCTCCCTTTCCACATTGTGTCGTGATTTATTTTTCTAAATATAAACTAGCACTTAGGTTGTTTTTATAACTTGGCTAATGTATATAGGCTGCAATGAACATAAGAATGCACACATTCCTTTGAATTAGTGTTTCTGAATTCTTTGCATATATACCCATGAGTGGAATTACTGTATCACCTGGCAGATCTATTTTTAATATTTTGAAAAACCTCCATACTGTTTTCCATAGAGTCTGGGCTGGTCTACATGTACACTAATAGTGTACAAGGGTTCCTTTTTCTGCAAACCCTTACCTACACTTGTTTCTAGCTTGTTTGTTTGTTTGATATGGGCCATTCTCACAGATGTAAGATAGTATCTTACAGATGAGTGGCCAAAAAAAAAAAGGTATATATACACAATCAAGTACTGCACAGCTATGAAAAAAGATGAACCCTAGCCATTTTTGACAACATGGGAACTGGAAGGGATCATGCTAAGTGACATAAGTCAGAAGGAGAGAGACAAATAAAAGAAAATTTCATTTGTATGTGAGATGTAGAGAAACCAATCAAAGGAATAGATGAAACGAAACCAAAACAAACCCTAGAAGTGAGACTACCAGAGAGGGAGGGCATGAATGGGCATAAAGGGAGCAGGGGGCCCAATGGATTGTGGTGGCTGCTTTGGTGGTAGATGTGGTGTGTGGCATATATCTGAAGAGGTGTGAACTTATACCCCTAAGTCATATACAGCTTGTAAACCAATGCAACCTCATAAAAAAAAGTTACAAAAACCTCATTCTTCACAAAATACTAAATATAGATGAACAAACTCTCATTATCAAAGGGTCATTCCTTTTTTCACAAGCCTTACTTTTTCAAGACTACACTTTAGATCTTGTTCCCCTTTTCATCTCCTCTCCCCCCACCCCCTGCCATTGCAGTAACAGTTTAATCCTTTTTCTTGAAATCAGCAAAAAGCAGTTTTCTATAGAATTTCTCTACAAACAACGCTCACGCAAAGATAAGCCATCTCATCTGAAGAGGGGAACCTATCAAAATTGGGGACTGGCAATCTGTCCTTATCATCAGAATCTCTTGTAAACTGGAATAATCAGCAAGTTTTTCACTGAAATAACTCCTAGAAGTAATATTTCTGCTGATATTCACTTTACTTTGCCACTTCATTTCCTTCATAGTGTTTGCACTGCTGACTGAGAAGGTGATGGCACACACAATGACCCTCCCCCATAAAAATGAAACAGTGAACAAAACATCACAATGCAGTGTCCTCCCATCTAATTGACGAGTTGGAGTAGCTGGAACAGCATTTCCCTGAATTGAGGGAATTAAAGGTAAGTGTGCCCCAGTGGTGGGGATGTCTCAAAAGACCCTACCAGAGAGCCTGTAAGACAGGGAGTCAGTCTGAGGCATCTGCCAAGACAGAGAGTGTCATGCCAGGTCATCACAGTGTCAGAGACTGAAGAGCTTTCCGCCTCTGCCGTCACGTCTCTGAACTCGAACAGTGCTGGGGCTGAATACTACAGTAACCAGATTGGGGGGAATAGGAGAAACCTTACAATAACAGAGTGGGGTCAGTCTCCTGTCCTTTCTTCAATTGCACCAGGCAGAAATGGGAGAGAGAAAACGCCTTAATTTTAAATCAAGCTCAAGTTGTGATTATTACAAGGGCTTGAACACACAAATTACTAAAGTGAGAGTATTTGTATTTCATAAGGGTGACCAGAAAAGTTATGGACCAGAACAACTACCAAAATTTGGCCTTTTCTGTTAGTCAATTAAATCTTTGGTTGGGCAGCCAAGTATTCATCTAGGGGTGAGGAAGAATTAGACCTCACTGAAAATCTGAAAGTAACAGCAAGAAACAAAATGAGTAGGCTTCGTGAGCCTGGCTTGACCAATGTACTGGTCACATAAAAATTTAGGCCTATATGTCCTAGAAAGAAGTTAATTTCAGATGATCAATCCAAGAGGGACTGGCTGTGCTGATTCTCTCATTATCTTAACCTTAAGGTACAGTTTTAGACATCTTCTAAGCATTGCCAAACCTCCATTTTAAAGAACATTTCATTAAATCTGTGGCTGAATTTACTCTACTTCTGTACTTTGAGGGCCACTGACCCAGAGGAAATAAAAAGAATACATTTCCCTTTACTATATAATCAATTGACCATAGCATGTTTTTTTCATTTGAGTATTTTTCTTTTCATCCTTGATTTATTCTTGCCGTCTTTCCTGCCCCTCCCCCCCCCTTTTCGCTACTTCAGTGGTGCTTTTACTTGACAATAAAGATGTATATTACCATTTTCTGTTACATGAAAATAATGGCAAACATTTATTGACCATGTAGGTATTCCAAATGCTTTATATATTTTATCTCTAAGAGCCGCAAAGTCCTAGGGGGAAAAGTAGCTGTATCTCTGTTTTACAAAACAAGAAAATGGAACCTCAGGGAGGTTCAAGTTAGTTGCTCCAGTTTACAAAATTAACACACCTGGGAGCCCAGACTTTACGGGGTGTGCTTGTTCCCTCGATCATTTGCTTCTGGAGGATGAACAGAGTGGGCAATGATTGTAAGAGTGGAACAGAAATTTAGACGATGTTCCTAGTTTTGCAAATGACATACAGATTATTTGATTAATTCATTCATTTCTTTTGGTGAAATAAAAACCAAGTTACATCAATTTATTTATCTTAAGGGATGTTTTGAAACAGGCCAGTATTCATAAAACATACCAGGGAGAGGTGATGCAAACAGTTTGAACCGCATAACTTCAATTTTGTTTCTATCCATATTAGAATTTCCTTCATAAAGTTTTGTTATATTATACTATGTTATGTTACGTTATGTTATATTAGATTAGAATTGATACCAGCATTTTGAAATGCTATAATTTAGGAGTTCTACTTATTATAAAGATACTATAATGTCCTTAGTGGGTCAATTTCAAATACAAACAGTAAAGGATGCAGATGCCATAGAATGTTTATAGTAGTGACTTCAGAGGAGTTTTAATTTCTATATTACAGAGGTAGTAATTTCTATCAGGAAAATCTTTTGTTCCTTTGTTTACATAAAATAGATATAATCTAAAGTATGTTTTCTATTTCTGCATTGAATTATATCCTTCCTGAGTTTCTTTTTTTTCTATTTTTTTTATTCCATTTTCTTCCCTAATCTACCTGATACATTTTGTTTTCTCAAAGTTTGGCCCTTTCCTTCGGTGGACAAATGACTTCTCTTTCTCTGCACCCTCCTTTCCCTCCCCCTCTCCAAGCACCTTCCTGCCC
Source organism: Scalopus aquaticus (assembly GCA_004024925.1). Taxonomy (NCBI): domain Eukaryota; kingdom Metazoa; phylum Chordata; class Mammalia; order Eulipotyphla; family Talpidae; genus Scalopus; species Scalopus aquaticus. Next base: position 110,592 of record PVIJ01003756.1, read on the forward strand.
TCTGCTTGCAGGGGCTGGCCGCCCAGCTGTTGGCACCCCACACCCCCTTCCCGTTTTCCTTCTCTGGCTCTCCTCTGTCTTCACAGTTAACATTCTGGCATCGTCTCTCTCTCCTCCCCTCCCTCCCTCCCATCCTTCATGCCTCCTTCAACTTTCCCTCATTATTACTGCATGTATAAATAGCCTCAAGGTAATCTATCATTTATCCAAGTGCTCTCAGATAATCTTGACGCATCTCACAGACAGTAGTTCACTGCAGCAGGAAAATTTACCGTGCTCATTCATTATCCTTTCAGGAGTGGCTGAAGTAGGGGTCAAAATGAAGAGACAGTTTACCTGATTCAGCGGCTTCTGAAGGAGTAAGTGGCGATCGTTAATAAAAAGCTATCTTCTTGTGTCTAAGGATGACTACAAATATTTCTAATGAGACAAACCTGTTGCAAAATACATGTCTCTGAATGACTGCTATCCCTGTATGCCCAATGCATTTTATTATTCTTATTTTACCAGGATGACGAACAAGTTATTGTGCACTTACATTGTGCCAGCCCCACTTTAACTATTTAAAGTGACGTATCCAATTCAGGCTCTTCCTAAGGTGGTGTCGTTTGTGCACTGCACTGAGGAGCCCGCTGAGAGGAAGGCAGATTCTGCTTGTCAAGCCACAGGCCGAGGCTGTCATGATTGCTGTTTTTCAGGTGAAGAAAATGAGGCAACGCCTAAGTGGAAGACCCACATAAACTACAAAGTTAACAAGGTATTTTGAGACCTGAATCGACAAATGGATTATCCACCACCCTATGTTGTTCCCTTACTAAACTATCAACAAACTGAGGTTAGGTACTATGTCTGTCTTGTTTATCCTTGTAACTACTATTTTTGGAATGAACAAAAAAATAAAGAGTAAAAGTCATGAAATACTGAAAAGATTGGTTTTTCCAACAAAAGAAATAGTGGTCTTGAAGAACATGCCCGCAGTTAATTCCTAAGCATTGTTCCATCTTCACTTGCATCAGAAACAAGGCTGGGGGGGGGGGGGGAGTGTGGGCGGGACACACCCTCCCAGACATGGCGGCGACTCAGCTGCAGGAGAGCCATGTAAGGCAGACCCTGAGTGTGCAGAATCAGGATATCAAGGCAGAGGGACTAGGAGCAGGGGTAATGGAGGCATCTGGCAGGCAAGACAGCGGCAGAGTAGATCTGGTCTGCAGGAAAGAGCGTTTACAGGCAATAGGGGGAGATTCAGGAGGTAAGAGGTGGTGTCCAGTGTGCCTGGAGAGTAGCACGGGTGGCCATGCACTGAATACCGACGTGCCAGTGTTGTCGGTGTCATCTCTTCCTCACCAGAACCTCTGGGACTGGTACTCTTATTCTTCCCATTTCAAGACAAGGAAATTGAAGTTCAGGAAGTTGCTATGATTTTAAGGACAGTAAAAGGCAGACAATAGATTTATTCTCACACTTGCTGATTTCAAAAGTCCACATGCTTGCCCTCTACATTACTGGGGCTCAAGGGGAGAACTTCTGGGATCTGGGTCCAAGGAAAGCTCTCAAGCATCAAGAAGACCGGGGAGCAGATGGAAGGTTCCTGAACCTGAAGGATCAGGAAAATGACACAGATTTTTGAGGTTGAATGAATTCCTGGGGGAACCGACTGGCACCCAGAGACAAACTTCAGTTAAGGCGGGGGAAAAGAGTTGACAACCAGACACTTGTTAACAGTGTGGTCCTCAGAAGCCCACATCAGAACAGCCCCAGCCTTAAGGTGACTTGACTTTGCCCCACCCAGCAGGCAAGTGAGGAAAACACCTTTAAGTTTCTCTAGTTCTGGAAGTTGGGGTAGAGTTGTAGCTGTGGAAATGGGAGTCCAATGCAAGTGGGAAGTCATTCTGGTGTTAATATTTTGAGTTTAGATTGTTTTATCTGCCTATATTGTCCCAAAGCTATCTCAAATCCTTTTGGAAAGACTTGGGGATATAAACTTTAAAAATATGCATGTCTGTAGAGTGGCTACATTTCCCTGAGCAGCCTTTTGAAAGTGTGTTTTTCTCCAGTCTGTTTCTTTTCTTTAATTGTGTTGCAACTAAATCATCAAAGTAATTTTTGGTGGCTCAGAAAGATGTACATTTAAAAGCAGCTCTGTGTTTTGGCCTCTAGTGTGTTTATAGGTTCTATGTAATTTTTTACATATGCTGTTTCTCTCTTCAAAGTGGCCCGTGTGCCAACACGTGGGTTGTTTGGTGAAAACAAAATGCCATGCCACACAACCTGGGGAGAAGTCGGCAATATCACTGGATTTTCACCCAAGTTTCCAAATGGCAGTGATAAAAAGGGCCATAAAATTCACTGAAATCATTTTAATTCTCTAGACTAGGTACTTCTTTTTGACCCTGAAATTATTCATGGACTGCTTTGTACTTGGCAACAAATGCCCTCAGAATAAAAGAGAGGGCCAGAGGGAAGTGCAGGAGGTAACTGGGGTTGTCAAACTGCAGGTCTGCTGGGAGGCCTTGTGAGGGGACCGAGGGTACAAATATACCTTGCCTGCCCCCCATCCGTCCTCCCTGTCCTGAGGGTGGCCCAACTCTAGACAACTGGAGGGGCAGCACTGGAGGACACTCGTGGTTAGAGGGGCCGGTGACCTCCCCCTGAATGGGTGGGGAAGGGCTGACAGATACCCGCGGACTATGGATCACAGCAGAGAATGCCTCACAGAACCCAGGTGTTCCGGACCCATTGGGAGGGCTGTGACCGAGCTTGGAAGATACCTATGAGCTTTTCTTCTCATCACCACGTTACTTAACTTTCCTGCCAAGTCCAGATATTTCTTTTTTTAAAGATTTATTTATTTATGCATACAAGAACTGGGGTGTAGGCCAGAGGTGTGGAGTGGTGAGAGGATTCACCAGAGATAGAGTGGAGAGCAGAACAGGCAGATGGACGGAAAAACACTACTGAGGGGAGCAGCGGGCGAGACAGGAGAGGTCTGCTACGCTATATGGGAATCTCCCTGGCCAGGGATTGAACTCATGCTGAGGTGGCTGGGGAGAGCTTCAAAGGCTGAGACTTAACCCGTTGCGCCACCAGGGAGGCCCCAAGTCCTGATATTTCACTGGCATCCTACACTGCTGACCACCTGAAGTTATGAGAAAGGGCAAGGGATGAACAGGGGACTTGGTGCCGGAAGACTAGATTCTACTGCTAAATGCTAGTATTGACCTGGGGAGAATTAAGGCTCTGGCACCAGTGAAAGGAAAAGGTAGACCACAAGACCCAGGGTTTGGTGAGGAAACTGGAGATCAACTGACCCCTTGGTCCATGGTCCTCGCCTGTGAGCTGAGTAAACCATAGCACCCAAATGTACTCCCTTGGCATCTCAGGTGGTGGGGCCTGTACCAATCCAGAGGACTCTGCTTTGTCCACCCCACGCTCCAAATACAGCACTCTGTGGCTGAGTAAAGACCTGTCTGCCTGTGAGATTCCATAAGGCTATGTGGACGGATATCTTGTCTGCCCTCAGGGTGGACATTTGCAAAGAAGCCCTCTCATTAACCTAGGAAAGAATGAGAGTAGCTGCTTAATATCACAGAGTACCTTTATCATCATCCTCATAAGCAGCGCTATGGAAAAACTTTACAAGTGCCTACTGTGTTCATGCTTCCAACAAGCTCTGTTGCCAGAGAAGTTAACTTACCTGTAAGTAATGTCTATCACAAGAAAGGAAACACACTGATAATGCAGAGTAACTATCTACTCCTGTCTCTCTTTCCATATTCAGTATCGCAGGAGCAAGAACTGAGTCACTGCTGTTTGAGCATCATTCCGGATCTTGGTAAAACAGAAAGCAAAATAGCACACGTAATCCAAAATCCCTTGATCTCCTGCCACACCTCTTCTAAAAAATCTTGGTGGAAAACTGCTAAGTCCTGCCTGCTTTAGGAACCAACACCTCTCTTGACTGCACCGCAAGAACAGGAGCAGAGACAGCATACCGGCGGTAAAAGGAGAGCAGGGAGGAGCCTGAAAAACTCTGAGCCGGAAGTAGGGAGTGAGATATAAGTGGGTCATTGTGGAAACCCCAGTGGATCCACTGCTCTATTGTTGCCCCCCACTTACATGCCCTGAGGGTGCCCCATTGCCCCTACTCTAAAAGCCAGGAAGGCAGAATAGGCAGTAACCAGCATGAGGGCAGCAGTGAGGAAAACTAAAGACACTGAGCTGGCCTGCTGCTCACAGCCAGATCAGCTTGTGGTCCCCTCAGCCACTGTTTTGTGCCTGAACAATACTCAACAGACAGACATCTTGGTGCTGCCTTTTGAGTCAGTTTCTTCCCCAATCTCTCAGAGAATCCTGAACAAAAATTCGCTTTGGATTGTGGGGCTGATTCACACATCACAATGCTCAGTTAGACAGGGGCCAGGCTTATTATCTGAATTTTTAAACGCTGAAAGAGACAGAGGGGACCACAAGGTCATGCCGACATTCCAAGCCTCTCTAGCCCTTAGGACCCCCGTCTCCAGGCGCTGGAGCGAAAAGCTCTTGCGGATCTGATGCAGAGATGATAGCAGAGCCCTGATAAAAGCCCTCCAGCTGGAGCTGACTCTCCTGAGCATCACTGGAGCCTCCATCCCATTTCCTGTGCGGCACATATTGGAAACACATTGGAGTGATTTTCCTTTTTCAAAACGCTGTTTTATGTTCCAGCTTTCAAGATGTCCTAGTTTCTGCATCACAACATCTTCACATACCATCTCAATGTGTTTCATGTTCATCTGCAGGGAGCCTGCCCCACTCCCCTACCCCTTCACAGGAATAAAAGGGAAGATGCTGGCTTAGAGGAAAAGCAGCTATAGGGGTCTATGGGACTGAGGGTGAGAAGAGGAAGAACAAAATGAAAGTCTAACTAATTTGGCCCATCTCACAACAGAAAGCCAGAATCCTATGAATTATTTATGATTCTCCTGACCCCCACAGCAATGCAGGTTGTGATTCTTGCCAAGAACAAATTAGGCTGTCTGCATCTGTGACTCTTCCCAATCAGCAAACCTCCTCGAGTGAGGAAGGAGAAAGGTCAGCAGCCAGGACAAAAGATCAGCCCAAGAGGAGACGATAAGGCTGCATTCCAGGGCTTCTATTGGAAAAGTTCCTCACTGGAAGCACAACTAGTTTTTTAAAACCTAGGAAAAGCTTGGATGCATTTGTGGGTCCATGCAATGCAGGATGTTCGTATCCTTGGGCACATTTCAAATGTTTGACTTTCATCTTGCTTCAGGGACTTGCATGACTCAGCCCAGTTATGAACTAGGCTTGGCTCAGGGGGCCATCACCTCCCCCTCTCCCGCAAGCCAAGAGAAGCTCGCCATGCTGCAGCACTGCAGAGTTAGGGCTGTGTCTCTGAGCCTGCTCCAGAATGTTCAACTCAGGTCCCTGTCTGTGTACAGCAACTGGTTATTATGCGCTTTGGAAAGTAGTCCCAGGCTTCTCTCCTCCCACTCAACCCTCAAAAGAGGGTCTGGAGGTGGACCAAGGAATAAAAGAGTTTTGGGAAAACACAGGTGGGTTCTAGAGGTAGAGGCAATTGGAATAAAAGGTGAAAAGAATTTAATGGTGTATTCTCCCGCCTTTCCCAGGGGCAGGTGTGGAGAGGAAGCCTGTGCTTACATGGGGTCTACGTGGAGTGGAGCCAGGGGAAGGAGGTCTAGGGTGGATGAAGTAGGCAAGTGTCCATGCAATCTGCAGAGAAAGACTCTCTCAAATAGCGTTTTCACTCCCCCCACCCCGACCTGAGGAATGGTAATAGTCAAAGAGGTCAGCCAAGTCTAGGATGGACCTAGGAAAAAGTCTCCTTCATTTCCCTGGGAACTAGGTCTTAAGCAAAAAGAGGTACAGAGATTCCTGTACGGTGGAAAGCACTTACTGTGCAGACAGTCAGATAAGAAACTTTTGTGGCAAAGTCCAACTATTTCAAGAAGGGTATGCCTTTGCTCAGAGGGCCTAGATCCCTGGTTGCTCTTAGATTCTGGGATCTGGGACCCTGGTAAATTCTCTTTTAAGAGGGCCTCCCTGGTGGCGCAGCGGTTGAGCGCTGCACTGTGGAGCTGTCGGCAGCGCCCGATATGAGTTTGACGCCCAGCCGGGGAGAATCCCACGTGGTGCAGCAGACCTCTCCTGACTCGCCCGCTGCTCCCCTCAGCAGTGTATTTCTGATCTGCCTGTTCTGCTCCCCACTCTGTCTCTGGTGAGCCCGCTCGCCACCCCACGCCTCTGGCCTGTACCCCAGCTTATATGTATGGATGGATGACTCTTTAAAAAAAAAAATTCTCTTTTTAAGAGAGAGACAGTTAAAAGTTAAGGCAGTGTCTTGATCTGACCATGAATCAAGGGTGGTAATAATATTATTTCCCTTATATTCTTCCTTATTAAATGATCTAACTGTTGAAACACCTGGCAGTGTATTGTTATGAATGCAAGGAACTTTTGAGTTAATGAAGTTCAACTCCTTCATTTATAGACAAATAAATTAGATGCATAGACATTATCTAGTCAGGTCATACTTCCAGTTAGTAGTGACAATGGAAAAAAAGAAAGTTATAGATATTAGCAAGGGCTGGGGTCACCAAAAAACATCTAACACGGGCAAGGGAAAATCTCAGCAATCATTCATCAGCTGCTTAGCAAGGGCCCACTGCGTGCCAGGTGCTGTGGAGTAGGCCAGATGCCCTGACAGGAGACACGAAGTATTGTAGTATCGCCAAACGACAGGAGAACGGAAGCAAGGCTAGGTTTATACCAAGAAAGAATTAATTTATCTGGAGGTGTCCTTTGAGCATTTATGATATGAGAAAGTTGCTGTCACCATAGCCAAAATCATGCTCAGCTGAGACTCTCAACGATTAGAGATTAAATCCCTCTTGTTCATTCTTAAATGCATAATTCCATATTCATGAAAATGAAAGAGAATATTAATTTCAAAAGCGCTATCCCAGTTTTCCTAGCGCTGACTCCTTCATCCTCAGCCAAAGAAATCACTGCAGGTGTGGGGCCCCTCTTCTCCACAGCTCAGAATTCCTTTCTGGCTGGGTCCCACAGAAAGGAGGCAGATGTTCTATTACTGCTGGTGTGAATGAGTGGCAGAAGCACAAATGGACTGTGCATTTATTTTTGATTCTGCAGTAATTGAAAATCCAAACTGATATTTTAAAATTTAAAATGCTGTTGAGTAACAACAATGGTATAATAATGATATGGATGCTATTAAATAGTGTTTAGCCTAAAACACATTCTGGTCATTGTAACACATTCTCACACCCTCCGAGTCATAAAGCTGCCACTAAAGTATTATGAAGACAAATTCTCATCGTGGGCAAAGAAAAAAAAAAAAGGCAAATCCAACCATTTATATATACTTTCTGCAATTTCCCTCCAAAATTTAATTTGAGTTCAGTTTTTGAATGTCACTACTTCTGCAAAGCCTTTCACGGATCCCAAGTCTCACTAAATTTTGAGCACACAGCTGAACTCACTGAAAAAAATCTTAGCCAGAATTTGCACCAATTGCTCTCACCTACTTCGTGCTAAACAACACATCGCCCAAGGGTGCCACCTAGACCACCCGGCACTGAGTCCAACTCACTCTGGAGCAGCCCCAAGAGGTGCCAGGGCAGCATGGGAAACCTGCACCACCCTTTTCTCAAGAAGAGCACTGACATTTTGCAGTGCATGCAAGCCAAAGGGAGTGGGAAGGGTTTTTATTCTTTAAAGTTTGGCATACTCAGAAGTTAGGGAAATAAAGAAGCCTCTTTCTCTGCAAGCTGAGACACATTTTGGGTAAGGTTCTGGCTGAGAACAGTCGGGTCTATGTTTTTATTTGTCCCCCTCACTCCAGGTGTTGGGCTGGGCCCCTCATCTGTTATACCTGGCTTTTACCATGGAAATCAAGGGCACTGGTTCCAAAGACTCCAGTAGAAATTTCATGATAAACCTGGCATCTGGATAATAAAGGGTAGCACTATGCCTATAGCAAAGGAGAAACTTACTTTGCCTCAGGCATCAGAAATACACCCGAGTCCTCTTTATTTATTTGGCTGCCATCTAAAACTGAGAGAGTCTCCTTTTCATATTCTCATCCATTGGACTTTTGCTTTATACTTCATTTCTACTTCTATAATGTCATTCTTGAGTGAACTATGGCTTTCTGGAGGTCACCTTAAGAGAAGACCTTTTTGCATCACAATCGGCATGATTCAAAGGTCACAGCAGAGATTTTAAAAAGGTATCAGGATGAAATCCTCACTGTCCTTTCAGATCTCTCCTGAACTGCTCTAGACAGTAGAAAAATGCAGCCTCTGTGATTCTAGGAACTTTTACCTTCTGTTAGGTCACAGGTGGTCTGGTTACCTGTATATCCCACGCAAGCAGGGAGTTCGGCGGGGACTGCATTTTTCAAACTCTGCATTCTTTTCTAGCATCAAACCCCAGCACAGTGCTTGGGGAATAGCAGGGACTCATTAAATGTTGGCAGAGATGGAGCTAGGAATTTAAGGGCATTCACAGGAGTTCCCTTTGGTGCCATTCTGAGAAGAGCTCAGGTAGGGAAAGACCAGAAGAGGTTCATACCTGGAACATCTATTAGTCAATCAATGATAAAAACTTGAATTTTGTCAGAGGTCACAAAATAACTTTGTGTCTAATATCTGAAAAATCAAAAGATTTCCTACACAAATAGGGATTTCCAACTTCTCTTGAAAAATCTGATCTTGCACCACTGGGTCCAATATCAGCCACAACCTGCTGGAGATGAGCAGGGTTCTCCCCTAGATGGGACACAGCCCCTGACCATCCCACTTTCACATTCATACTACCTGTGCGGCTCCTAAGGCACTTGAGTGTGTCCTGTTCTACTGAAGGACACGTTAGAAGCCCAGTCAGAAGGGGCATGGAGGGACAAGAGGAACCGAACACCAAATGCCGAGTCCGAACACCAAATGCCGAACACCCAGAATACAAGCAGCAGCATCCCAGCCTATCTTCCGGACCAGCTTGCTGTCCCTGGTCCTGCCTACAGCATCCATTGAGTGTTGGAAGAGTCACATAATCGGCACAAGTTCACGTAAGTAGTGAATACAGATGTGAATCAAACTCTGACGATGGTGTTCTTTCCACTATAGTGGTCTTACAGTTAGTGAGGCCGTGGAATAAAGTGACAACTCAGGCATGGATGTCCAGAAGGAAGGGAAGAAGAAGGGTGGAAAGATGTTGCACAACCCAGGAAGCGTCAGAGCAGGACAGGCACCAAGATAGGCCATTTGTGAGAATCCATGGCTAAGGGGAATATGGGCAGAGGAGTCAGAGGACGGTTTAAAAAAGAATTGTGACGTCCCTGTTTCTCTCCCTGAAGGGTTTAGGTCGTAGACAACTGGATTTGCAAGGCAAGGAGGGAGCCAACGGTGAGGAAACGTCAGAGGCAGCGCTTGTGCACTGGGGCTCGAGGGTCTGGAGGGGAGAACACGGCAGCACCAACACCGCTGACAGAGAGCCGGCCAATGTGACCCTTCCCCCGTCAACAGCAACAGCTCTGCTGTGGTTGTTCTCACCACTGACAATCATGCATTTTTTAGCATTTGCTTTAATTCAACTTTCATGTTTTTGCGTGCCTCCTATGTACCTTGATACGGTTCTAGGCAACAAACCTAAGGTTCAGGCAAAGGGAAGAAAGCCCTGCCCGGTGGTCCTAAAGATCTATAAACAAACGTGCAAATGAAGAGGTCCCCCGCTATGTCTTAAGCTTTATAGGGTGAGAGACCTTGTCCCTCTCCTGCCTTTCCCCCCTTGATCCTTGGGGATCAAGGACTATCTCCCAGAGGGGAGAGGAATAGGTGACAGGATTAGAAATATATTAAAAGTTTTGCTATGCATTTGGTTAATAATGGCAGCTTGCTACAATTCTAAGGGGAGCGTGGAAGAGGAAATTCCTTTCAAAGTTCAATGACAACTTAAGTGACAGTGCTGGTCAGGTGCTGCTTAGACGGGGTAGACTGAAATGTGGGGGAAGAGAAAGAGGCACAATGATGGCTTGCGTATGCCTTAGGAATTCTCATTAGGAGGAAGTAAACAAAAAGCAGGCCCTCCCTTATTTTAGGAAATAAACAGTTTGCAATAAATGCCTGAAATATCCTGGTTCTTAAGTATTACTATGCTGTTCAAAATGAATGCTCTGTAAGGCCTCCCTTTTAATTAGCAAATGTGCTTGTCAGAGCCTTCTATAAAAGGAAGCAGTACTTAGGTGTCCATTCCTTAGCCACGAAAGGAAACTGAATAACAACATACACACGACATGCGGTCAGTGCTGGAGACCTCTGGGGTCTGATTCAGAAGCTCTCTAGTCTGGAGCTGTCCGATCCAGCGGGTATCCCGGCTACATGACAACCAGAAGATTGGAGAATATGGAAAGGAGACATAAACAAGAGCCGAGGGGCGGCCAAGGCAGGCCGACTTCCATGACCAATGTCTGCTTACCAGAGAAGCATAAGGCAAGCCTGGTTATAGTCTGCATAAAGGTGATCTGGTTATTGATGAAATACCCATTGTCACTGCCATCACAATAAGTCCTATAACACTCAGATGGCCATTATTACATAGATTTTGCTTAATTCATTTAGTTCCTACAACAACTCTACAAAATGGGTACCATGATGATTCCTTTTGAAAGATAAAGGAATCAAGGCACAGAGAGGGTAAGTAACTTGTGTGGGGTCATACAACTAAACAGTAAGTAGAAAAGCTGGAATTTGAAAATCTCGATCATATGCCAAGCATGGCTGGAGACAGGCCAAACGGGGGCAGGATGGTGGAAGCGAGTAACATCTGCCTATTTGTCTAGAAACTTTCCAAGGTGATTTCCCTGCCCGACACCCTGGGGACAGGTGGTGAAGTACTGGGACCTCTAAGAAAATCAGGAAAGTCAGGACACTGCTCACCACTGGGGGTATTTTCAGTTCTAAAGTAGCCTTTGATCCCCTGAAAGCTCACTGCATGGGGGCTAAGGCAATAGATATTGAAGAGCTGTGCCAAGTGCATACTTTTCCATGAAGTCACAAAGGGAGTGAACAAGAGTGACCCCCACAGCCGACGCCTGTTGATAGGAAAGTCCCTGGCTCGTTGTGGGAGGGCAGGCATCTGACCTTACTCGGCAAGGATCAAGAGTCCCAAGACTTGCTCCCCCAACTCTGCACCCCAACCACATGCAGCTCTTCCTACACAGGAGGAGGAATATTTTAGTCCCTTCTCTCCTTGTCCACTGAACTGAAAGAGAGCTCCAAGTACTCTAAGCTCTTGTGTGCCTTCATTGGTAAGTATGCCAACTCAACATTACAAATACACCAAACCCCTGTCATAGGAAAGATGATTTATTTTCTTAAATTGGAATTTATTTCTTAAAGTCCTCTGCTTTCATAAAGGCAGGTCAAACTATAAGATGAAATAATAAAACTTGCAATCAAAGAGACCCAAAGGATATCACATTGAAATGAAAAAAGACTTAGTGCCCTTAACATGATCAAAACACTTAGCCGTGTTTTATAGTAACACCCAGATTCTCCCCAAACCATGCACATTTTATGTGTTTTCACTAATGTAAACGGCATCATCCCTAACAGGGTCTTCTGCTGTGTACTCCGTGGTGACAGCAGTAGCACTTGCCTTTGAAGGAGCATTCTGTACGACCAGCCGCAGCCCACACTTCGCGAGATCCGAGGAATGAAGGTGGCGCTCAGCCCTCTGTGTGCTACTGGCAAAACCTTCCCCTTCCTCATTCCTCCCTCTCCTTCAACACTCATAATCTTACCTTGGAAATCATCAGGACTAACCCCAACATGTTCTGTACCCCTTTTTACAGTTGTCACTCACCATTCTTGGTTATTCCTGTTCCCAGTATGGTTCTGCACATTCTTACTCTGCCTCCGATTTCCCCCTTCCCAAGTGCCAGATCCCTGTACCTTCTGGAGCTCATGTTCATCAGCAGCAAGATCCTGTACATTGCTGAACAAGGTTCCCAATTGAAACACCCCTTCATGTTCTTGCTCGATGCCCCAAAATTGGCTCTCACCTCTCCCACAGTCCTTCCAAGCAATGTTTGTTTTCTCTCCCACAGACTTCACACCCCTGGGCCTGGCAGTGCTGTGGATTCCTTTAGTTGTTGACCATAGCAACACTGCCATCGGTGGCTGTATCGTAGATTTTCCTTGTTAGGTTTTCTAGGCAAACTTTTTTATATATATATAATTTATTTATCTATTTTAATTTATATTCTTTACATTATTGTGTATTCCCTGTAGGTTTCCCACCGCCATTTCACATGTGAACCATCACCATAGACCCTTGTGCTCTTTTCTCCCCTGTTTTGGTCCCTCCCCGCCCCCTCTCCGCCCCCTCCCCGCCCCCTCCCCTGCATAATGTCTCTTATTTATGGTTCCCTGTTAGCTTTTGTTTTCATTTTGTTTTGTGTGTTATTTTCTTCTCTTGATCTCTTATTTGGCTCCCCTATATTCCTCCTATAAGTGAAACCATTTGATATTTTTCTTTTTCCTTCCGACTTATTTCACTAAGCATGATCCCTTCTAGCTCCATCCATGTTGCTGTGAATTGAGTTAGTTTATCTTTTTTGATTGCTGAATAGAATTCCATTACATATATGTATCACATCTTCTTGATCCAGTCATCAATTTGGGCATCTGGGTGGTTTCCATATGTTAGCTATTATAAATAGTGCTGTAAAAAACATAGGTGTGCACGTGTCCTTTTGGATTAATGTTTTTGTGTTTCTAGGCAAACTCAAGGAAAAGAACCTAATCCATGTGTAAGGATGCCTCCCATGTCCTTGCTGAGTTATCTCAGTTACTTTAGTTAGCTCAATGAACTCAAGCATGCTGTTTTCTACAAATCCACAGGTTTTTATGAAGTTCAATCTTTTCTGTACTAGGTGTTGAAAAAAGTTTAAAATACAGCCTCTAACCTCCTCAAGTCATGTTTAGCTGGAAAAACAGGACTTCATGTGAGAAATGACTAAGGGCATGGGAGTGGTTTCCTAAAGGTCACACATCATAAACATCACTCTCATGCAGGGGTCCAAACCCAGAGCTCCAGAAGAAAGAAGGGAGAACAATGCAGAAGTAAGAAGGGGGAATGAACACAGAACAGGCTGGGCAGAGACAGTCACAAATGTGAGGGCTCACCCTGACTAGCACAGGGCAGCTCCAATACAGCCCTGGCCAAGCTTGCTGTGACCTATGGCCCCAAAAGTCAGACAGCTTATTTTTTTTAAAGAGCTGCTAGAAATGCAGTTTATAAAATATAACTTTAAACGTGAGTTGGTAATTCAAAATAAAACACACAAAGCAGGTAGCGGAGTGTGGTGTTAAGTGCATGGATTCTGGGGCTGGACTGCCTAAGGTCAAATCCTAGTTTCAGCACTTAATAGCTTGTGTTCTGGGACAAGTTACTTAACTTCTCTATGGGTCAATAACTGTAAAATGGAGATAAAGATAACACCCACCTCCTAACTCTATAATCTGCTGAATAGTGCCAGAAAGCACTCCATAGAAGTCTGATAACTGGCCAACAGTAGGCAGGCAGGCTACCAGTTGGCAACCTCTACTCATTAGCCATCCTTCCCACACACCCCTAAAACATCAGCTCTAAACATGAAGAACATCGGTCTTAGGGCATTTAAGTCAGCATTCAAGAGAGCATTTTTAGATGCTTACGAATGGTATAGAGGGTAAGAGCTAAGAGATCTCAAGAAGAAATCCATGTGGAATGGAGAGGCTTTTTGAGCAAAGTGAACCTGGGCTGGGCTCTACTAAGCAGTTCTATTGCCCATATAGCAAAAAACCCAGGGTCAGTTACGGAAAGGTGGTATGCCAGTCAGTCTCTGAGGACACGGATGACACACTCAAACTGGGTGACTTGAGGGGAGTGTAAAAGAAGCGCTATCTACAAAGATATGGGCAGGGCATAAGGAAACTAACATGTGGAGTACAGTACTCCAGGGCCAGTTACAACAGAGGCCATAGCCAGGCCAGTTTCCAGAACAGGAAAAAGGAGCTTTATGGAGGGGCTAGCCTGCCAGGAGGTGGGGGGATAAACTTCATTCTCCTAAAATCTCCAGCTAGTGTCTCTCTGTCAGCTGTTCTCACCTTGAAGCCACAGGACACCCTTGTCCCATGGTATTGGCCATATAGCATGACTATCCACCTCCCCCCTTCTGGTCCTCACTCCTCCCCACCCCCAAAGCAGAGAGGGGACAGTGGGATGAGGAAAATCTCCAGCACAATGGGAAAGAAGGAGCAAAAGGGAGCTAAAAAGGTTGCAGAGCAACAATACAATTATCCTATGCCTTAGTTTTTCAATGTACCATATTCATTTAATCTCCCTGAAGCCCAATAAATAACAGGAAAACACTTTACAATGCTGGAAGGACATCGTGGCTATGTATACATGCTCAGTGAGATGGGGAATGAGAGAAAGAAGGAAAAGTTAGCCAGCAGTTCAGGGGACCACTGTTACGTACAAAAAACTTTTCAAAATAGCAAAAGATTTCTAGAACACACACACACACACACACACACACACACACACACACACACACAAACACACAAACACACACCTACAGAACTGTTGAATTTCTGAATGCTTACCCAGAGCTTTGGAGACAAGCTATAGAAAGCAGCTGATATTGTCTTAATGGACATGACCTCAGATTTTAAATAATGGAATGTGACTGGGCCAAAAAGTTCAAGAAAAGAGTTTTCCAACTATTCATAATTTAACGATCCTGAAGAACTACCTGCCTGGCCCAGCCGAAAGTGAAATGGCTGTCTGTACAAACTCCCTCTCAATGGTGCCTATCACGTCCCGACAGAGCAGTCTGAGCCTGATGGGGAGCCTGGGCCTTCCCAGCAGTGTCAAAAGGCCCGCTGTGAACCGTGTGGGCTTCCCTTTGAATTGTCAGCCTTCCTTCCAGTTCCCTCTGATGCTGATCCCTGAGTGGCTACAACCCCTATTCCTTGCTAATGATGTTTTTCTTCTGTATCAGCTGTAGAAGGAATAAGTTTTACATTGTTAGAAACAGTTCCTCTGTCTGGAACTAACTTCCTTTCTGGGACCTAAATATCTTGGAGACAAGTCTTCCCTAAAATATTTTCCAAAAACCTCATAAATGCTTAATGAACAAAGGACACAATGGCCAATCAGTTTGGGAACTACTGATTGAGATCCCCAAAAGGTAAATAAGTTTTCCTTCAGGATGAACTGAGAGTTTCAGTATCAAGTGCAAGTGGTGAATCCACTGGAGGGAGCCCTGGGATGGAGAGATTTCAGACTGACCTGACTAAAGAATATCTTCTTATTCCGCGAGCATCTTACAGACAAGCGTGCTGCTCAATCACTTGGACATGCATGTGGGATTACAAAGGAAGAAAGTGGGGTACAAGTAAGAGAAAAGTTTTGCTTAATAGTTCCCAACTGATATGGCTCTCCCGTGCTTCTAGTAACTCTGAGATTTCGTATTGACCTTCTATGCAACTGTTTCTTATAGACAAAACTAGTCTCAACCTCCACTTCTATATACCGAAGAATCTGAACCTTTTTGTTTTCTCCTAATATAGCAATTGTTCCCTCTCACCACCATCCCTTGTTCCCCATTTTAATTACACCTCTCTGAACTTTGAACAATTCTAAACTATCTTTTCTGAAGACTAAGGTCAGGAACATAGGATGAATCTGTACATGTTTTCAGTCTGGTTTCCTGTCATTTTCTCCAGAAAGTTTCACTGGGCTAGCATTTCATTGGCCCTCTCGCCTGCAGCTCAGTGCTCACTGTGCTTCAGGCTGCACTGTTAGCTTCGATCACCTCATCTGCTAAGTCAAGGGCTTCTGTCTCATTTCCTGTCCGAGACCACCTCTCCTGCCTCGTATTTCCCACAGGGTTAGCCTCCCACATGATTACTGAGTCCCCAGTAATCTTGAACTTGCTTTGCTGAGTTGACTTTTTAGAAGTTTCTTCCCTAATTATTATCCTGTTCTTGCCCCAAAGAAAACACATTCACTACATTTCTGTAGCTTTGTAAGATCTTTGAGATGCTTGTCCTTGACAGTTCACTTCAGAATTACTTCAAATTTACAGTTACTTTCTTTAATGGCTTAAAAATATTTTCAATAAATGATTTCTTAGAGCTTGTACTGTATCTGCTAGATATGACTAGGATTCATATCCAATCAGTGGACTGCCTTTAAAATGAACGATGGCTTTTACACAATAACAAATATGCTGCCAATTAAAAGAAGCAAACAGGTTTGTGCTGTTTGAGGCAGACACACTGAGTTCTGCTGAATGTCAAGGCTGACTTGGGAGATCCAGTTGCTTCTCTGACTACAGTCTTCAGGACAGAACATTCTTGGCAAGAAGCACTGTACTTATGGGCAGGTTGCCTTCAAATTAGACCTCCCAGCACCCTGCCCAGTTCTGGGCTCAGAGTAGATGCTCAATAAACATTTCTTAAGGGAATAAATGATGGAATAAAGGAATGAACAAGTGAACAAAGAAACATTATAAAAAAGAAACATCTAGACATGGTATTTGGTCTCCTCAGCTCTCAAGTGAGTTTCCCTTTTCTCATTTCTTGGAATACAACCTCTCCAACACAGATCTTTGTACTCTGAGGATATTCCTTAGATCCCAAAACAGCAGGAGATCATCTAGTAGTCATGTTCTTAAATAATGAAAATTTAAAATTTCCCCACCTTGCCCATTCCAAGGAGAATTAAGGCTATAAAAACATTAATGGGAAACCCTTCAAAATGCCTTCAGGAAATAAGGTGACAGTTGTTTCTACAGAGTACCTTTAGAAAGCATTGAACTCAAACACTACAGCACTATATATGTCTAATTTCATTTTTTACATTTGGACTCCATTTTCTCCCTCCAAAAGGGCAGGAAAAAAAAGACAAAAGAATATTACGATTGCCAATTTGTGGAACAGTTGTTAAGATTCTGTATTCATTTCTATGAGGATATTGTAATGGGACTGTGCTCATAATAGAACCTTCATCCTAAATCTCTGTGCACCTCATGAATTTCACTCCACGATAACACTCCCCCCACCTCCCCGCAAGAAGTCACTCAGGTTCCTTTAATAATACCAGTAAATAGCTCCAGCCTTCCACAGCTGCAGAGGTTGACCGCCCTGGGTGATATTCAATGTTACAATTCATGCTTCCAATCAAAACAGTGACAGAGTTGATATGATTTACCGAGGAGAAAGACTTGATTAGGAACTAGCACACTACCAAGTAAATATTAAACAACTACACGGATTTTTAAATATATGATGCTCTCTCTGTTCATGACAAAAACAAATCAGAAATAATTTCCTGTGCCCCAGCTAAGTGACACAAAGGCTTGTTTTCAAGGTTCCTTGTGGTGTGTTGCACACATTTCAGCAAAGCAGCCTTCACCTAAGAGAAGCACTGACTCCTTAAACAACTCCATCCTTCTCATTTCAAATGGAAATCGACTGTAATTCTAAACAAGAACACCTATCCAAAGACAGCATGGTACTGGAACAAAAACAGACAGAAAGACCAATGGAACCGAATAGAATACTCAGAATTAAAGCCACATATCTATGAACAACTAATCTTTGACAAAGGAGCAAAGAAAATGCAGTGGAACAAGGACAGTCTATTCAATAAATGGTGCTGGGAAAACTGGACAGCCACATGCAAAAAAATGAAGCTAGACTACTACCTCACACCCTGCACAGAAGTCAACTCAAAATGGATAAAAGACCGGGATGTAAGACCTGAAACCACAAAATGTATAGAAGAAAATATAGGCAAAACTCTACACGACATACATCTTAGCAAAATCTTGAAAACATATCCCTCAAAGCGAAGGAAGTGAAAGACAAGATAAACAGATGGGATTACATCAAAATAAAAAGCTTCTGTACAGCAAAAGAGACATTAACCAAAACTAACAGACACCCTACCAACTGGGAAAAGATTTTTACACACAATACATCTGATAAAGGACTGATAACAAAAATTCACAAGGAACTCACACAACTCAACAAAAACAAAGCCAACAACCCAGTCAAAAAATGGGCAGAAGAGCTCAAAAGTCACTTCTCCAAAGAAGAAAAGCAAATGGCCAACAGATACAGGAAACATCACTTATAATCAAGGAAATGCAAATCAAAACCACTATGAGATACCACCTCACACCTGAGAGGATGGCACACATTAAAAATACAGGCAACAACAAATGCTGGAAAGGATGTGGAGAAAAAGGAACTCTTCTACACTGCTGGTGGGAATGTGAACTGGTCCAACCACTATGGAAAGCTGTATGGCG